>CANYBF011604486.1:0-13305 GCA_948192965.1 Dalechampia spathulata | reverse complement strand
TTATGCTTTGCATTCTACCTCACCCTCGTCTTTTATATTCACTCTTGTTTTCTTGTAATTGTGCACATTCCTTTCGCACATACTGGGTCCCTGTAGGTACCGGTACTCATCTCCCAAAGGAGGGCATATAACTGTATGGTGTTTCGCACCCATTTCCTACTGTAAGTCTCGAGACTCATCTCCCTTAGTGAGGTCATTCATCTAAATGATTCCTTAAAGGAATCCCATCATCATTATTTGACCCAGTATGCCCAGAGCTGAGCTCTGCCCTCATCACTTGCTTTCTTTTTTCTCTTTTCCTTCCTTCCTTCATCACCATGCATGCCATGAATAGACTACATGCACTTAGGCTTCATGCCGTAAGGGGATATACACCCATTCCATCATATCATAAGGCCATACCATCATAAAGCAATGAAAACATCAAGTCATAGCATATCAAGCACAAGCATCTACATTTCACGTCAAAGCAATAACATCTCAACACAAAACCTCATGTTTAGACTTTACTTAAGTCTTAAGGCATAGAGACAAGCCAAAACATGGCAACAAGCACAACCCTAGCACAAACCTGAAGTCAAACTACTTCTAGCATAAGCCTGTAATCTCGTCTCTATCGATCACCATGCTCGACTTCTAGTTCTCATACCTTAGAGGCCACTAAGAACTCTTCCCTCTGCTAGTTGTAAGGCTTTAAGAAGGTTTTAGAAGGTTTTAGAATGTTAAGGAAGGAAGAACCTTTGACTATTTATCCTTTGACTTGTCAAACTTAAGTCGCGTACGGCCGTGTGGGTCTTGGTACGTCCGTACCAAACTAAAATTCCTGATACCCTATTTTTCCTGCTAGCAGTGGTACGCCCGCACCCCATTCGGTACGCCCGTACCACCATAATTTGCCTGACAAACCCAATTTTTTGCAAGCACGCGTACGGTCGGACAACCCTTTAGTACGCCCGTACGGTCTCCAGGAGCCTAAGACCACTCATCTCCCCTATTTGGTATGCCCGTACGGAACCTTGTACATCCGTACCACAGTCCACTCTTCTTTTCAAACCTCTCTAACTCACTCCCAAGCTACTTAGAACACCAACAACACATCCCAAACACTCATACCATCATTCACAACCCTGCATACATACACCAACACATTACATCACATCATCACAATCCATATACATTATGCACAGTATAAATACACAGTTACATTGTACCTTATACGCATGCACATGCACACATTTACAATTACATACCCAATACATCACACCTCAAACCTACCATTCATCTAACACATTCACATGCAACATATCAAACTCCTAGGGTCTCTAATGTGGATGTGACAAGTATACCCAAATTGATGAATACTTTTAAAAGAATGGCTACAAGAAGTGTCCTTATGAACATGCTCTATATATGAAGAAAGAGGAAAATAGATACCTGATGCTTGTTTGTTTGTTTGTACATAGATGATTTGATCTTTACAGGTACAAATCCAAAGATGTTTGATGAGTTCAAGAGAAAGATGACTCAAGAATTTGAGATGACAGATTTAGGACTGATGACTTATTACTTAGGAATTCAAGTGAAACAAGAAGATGAAGGTATTTTCATTTCACAAGAAACTTATGCTAAGAAAATTCTAAAAGAGTTCAAAACGGAGTTATGTAACCCAGTTAATACACCCATAGAATGTGGATCAAAATTGTCCAAATTTGATAATGGTGGAAAGGTAGACTCAAAATTATTTTGGAAAATTGTTGGAAGTCTGAGATTTTTAACTTGCACAAGGCCAAACATTTTATATGGAGTTAGGTTGATTAGTGGCTATATGGAAGCCCCCAGTTCAATTCACATGAAAGCTGCAAATCGGGTTCTTCGATATATGAAAGGAACGTTGGATTATGGCCTACTTTATAAAACTAAAAATAATTTCAATCTGACGGGCTACAGTGATAATGATTGGAGTGGTGACATTGATGATCGAAAGAGCATGGCAAGGTTCATTTTCTGTATGGGAAACTCCGCTTTCACCTAGAGTTCAAAGAAACAACCAATAGTGATTTTATCAACCTATGAAGCTGAGTATGTGGCAATTACTTCTTGTGTTTGTCATGCAATTTGGTTACAAAAATTGTTGAAAGAATTAGGTTTTGCTCAAAGTGAGGTTACTGAGATTTTTAGAGAAAAATTGAGTTTTTCATGATAGAAGTAAGTACATTGATATGAAATATCATTTTATTTGGGAAAGCATCAGTAAGAAGGAAGTTGCTCTCAAGCACATCAAAAGTGAAGAACAAGTTGCAGATATCTTTACTAAAGTTTGAAGCATTTCGTTGATTGAGAGCATATCTTGAAATTCAAAAGGAACAAATTTAAGAGGGCATATTGGAATATTAAACTTATTCCATTAAATTAGCACGATCTTTAGTTTTTCTTTGGTTGTGGTTATAGAAGTATTTAATTATAAAGATTGTTGGTATTCTTTAAATTTCTTTCATTTATTCTTCTATCTAATATTAAGGTATTTTATACCTATAAATACTTGATGATATAAAGGTTTTATGTATCCCTCAAAAGTATTACGTATTCTCTTTCCCTGATCCAACAATTTTTGCGTCACCAATGGTTGCCATTGGTAGGCCAATTCTACAAGCCAAGGATCGCGTCTAGTCCTTAGCGGTGGTGCACCTTCTCAAAGTCGGTCAAACTTTTAGAATACGGAAGATGGATTGATGATGCTATCCAAAAAGTCTATTATTTGCTTATAATTTTAGTGAATAACTGAAAAATAAATAAATAAATAATCTTTTTTATATTTAATTTTACTGAATAATTCAAACCCATCTGTCTACATCAATCTTTTGATATTCTCAAGAAGATATTTTCTTACACCTTTTCATTGAAATTTTATATCTTTCTTACATTTATATCTATCATATTTTTTGAATATAAATGTTTCAAAATTAAATTGATCTTGTTAATAAAAGAATAAAAAGAAAAAATAATTATACTATTTTGATCTTAATTAGTGAAAAATATATACTTCTGTTTATTTTTGTGTTTTTATAAAAGAATTGTACTGAGATGAAGCCAAAATTTTTATTAAATTTTATTTCTTGTTAAAGAATTATGAGTACTTTCATGCAATATATGTATTAATATTCAAGTAATTTAATATATATTCATTAATATATATTTCTTCAATAAAATTATATTATAATAATTTTATTAATAGATAAATAATTAATTATTTTAATAAAATTTATTATAATAATATTTTTATAAACTTTTATTTCGTATTTAATAAAGTATTGATATATCAAACATATGGATGTGTCATACACAAGATGTTTATTATATATATATATAATACGAAGATAAAAGGGAAAATTATGCTTGCTTTTATTCTGATGCAGCACCATCTGCGAGGTGGCAAAACTGTATCATGGAGAGGTGTGAGTTGGATGGGACACAGTAACTCCGCCGCTGCCGCACTTGCAGCAAGAACCTGGAGGCGGAGGAGCCTCGCAAACACATTGTGGACAATAGATATTCTCTGAACCACCAAGACCTGCAGCATATTTTATATTTATATAAATGTAAAGTTGACTTTAACCATACTGTAGCCATGTATATCACAAGCATAAGAGAAGTGATTGGTCTTTTACGATACCTGGGTGGGTCTTCCGTGATGGATCGGTTCTAGCAGCATGGCCTGGTAGCAACAAAGATAGTAACATGGCAAAAATGAGAAGGGTCATCAGGATAGACCTTGGAGAATTACTTGCCATGCTCAATTGTTTGTCTTAGGAATCAACAGAGATGCAAAACAAGCATAAACTTGAGGTGTTTATATAGCATTAGAAAGGGTCTTGTACCTTTGAAACACGTCATTCGCAATATGAAGAATTCAATGAATTGGAAATATTATGTGAAACTTCCTTCCCAGTCAATTCTACAGTTGAATTTTCCGGTTTGACTCTGCTTTCTTCCGAGGTTTACCTTCAAGTCTTGGATGGGAATGACCTCCAACGTTGTTAAGAATATGCACTTCAGAATTCCAAATTCAATTTCAAGAGCATAAAACACGACATCTCAACAACCAAAATTCCAAGTTTTTACTATGAAATTAACTTACATGGGAAAAATATTTATAATTTAAACAATAATTCAATGACTAAACTGTACTTTTTATGTGATTTGAAATAAAATATAATTCAATTGATGAGTGAATAATATATGTTATTAATGTCTCCTATTAGTTTCGTTGAAATCACCAGATGCCATGCCACTTCTCCTCGGAAAAGTCTATGTTTATGGTCGTGTAGCCCACAAGTTGTTGAATTCAACCACCAACTGCTCCGACTTCTAGTTTATATTTTAATTTAAATATATAATTTATAATTTTATAGTTCTATAAATATATAAAATACGTTTTTTTAATTATTAAGGTATAATATAAGTTTTTGTGAATTATTATAATTTTATTAATAAATTTTTATTTTAAAAATAAAAATAAATTTTACGGGAAGTTAAAATCATCCTTAGAATTATAAGAAACATAACAGGGCAGTGCTGGTTGTAACACAGCAAGGTGAGCTCCATCATCATGATGAGCCTTATTTGAATAATATTAATGGCTGAAAGCAACACAGGACATGGTTACAGATTGTGGAGATGACAAACATTAATTAGACACACCAAAATAATTCTTGAGAGGAGGTACAGTTATTATGGTGCCTTTCTCTGCAGATCGACGAGTAAGGTATTCGTGATAGTAAAATGGTTTAAATCGCGCGGGATGATCTTCATCCACCAGTTCTTCTACGGCTTTTATCACGTAGTCGTCTCTCGGCATTGAAAATAATACTGCAGAGTACCTTAACTTGTTTCCACTTATCATCACCCGATGGTACGGGCTGTAGATTTGACTGTTTGCCCATGCCTGCAAATGTTTCACGTCCTTAATTATCTGTTAAGTTATTATAGATAGCTATTAAGATCCTCATCCAATCTTGATTGGTCTTAGTTAAGATCGACTTACGCTAAAAGATTCGCCAATTAAGATGAAGAATGAATCTGATGGAAATTTTATGGGAATCCATTTTCCGTTTCTGGTTTGTATCTCTAATCCATCAACCTGATTTTGGTAAAAAATGGTTATGATGTTTTTGTCAGTGTGGGCTCTCAACCCTGTGATTTTGTCGGTAGTTTCATCAGATTGATATTTGGCAACCCGTAGAAAGTATTTTGTGGAGTTGATGTGCTCCTCCAAGTACTTCTCAATGCCCAAGCTCTCCACAATCATTCTTCTAATCGTTTGATCCAATTCCACCAGTGACTTGGAAAATGAATGGTACGTGTTGCTGACAAAGAGAAAGACAGCAAGAAATGAAAGCAGAAGCGAATCAAGTCTAAAAGAAAGAGAGTCAAACTCACAAACCTGAGTTTCTTGTTTCCTTCAGGCCACAAAAGATTGGAGAAATTTTCGACTATGGTATGGTCATCAGGTTCGAAAATTGCCAGGCTTTCATATACTGAGGAGGGTGAAGAGGATCCAAGATACCCATGGAATGGTTTTTCAGAAACATTGCGCTTCTTTACTTCTGGAGGCAATTGGAACAGCTCTTGTGATGCTGCATTCATCGCCTGTTGAAGGCCTTGAGGAATTTTCTTGAACAAAGCCATGAAGCAACCATACTCTTGTGCAGCCTTGTGAACTTGGGATTTGACCGAGTCCCATGTAGAGGTGCCTGGTCGTAGGTCGGAGTCGGAGAAATCTATCTCTGGAAATTGGAAACAGGCATCAGACGCCATTTTGCCCAGATTTCGATTTTGTTCAAGGTAAAGAGATATTCTTGCAAAACGGAAACCGTACTTGAGCAACTTATATAGGTTGATGGGTATCATATATCAAAATGTTTATTGATTTAGTAATAGACTCATGTTCAAGATGAAATATATTTGAATGTTTGATCCAATTTCTGTTAGCAGCATCATGTGATGATAATGCTAAAAAAGGGATCAATTATTGATCCCATTCAAAGGATTCCAATCAGAAGGGCACATGGTTAGTTGAATTAGAATAAACAAGTGAATGATGATGCCCATTTTGTTTTTGCATAAATGTAAGTTTGGGGCTTCACTGAATAAACATCCTCGTGACGTTAAAGTTGATATCTTAAACACTTAGAAAATTAGTCCATTTTGTCCAACTACATCCCATAAAATAAAATTAAATATGTACTCAACTCTATGTGGAATGGATATATTTCTTTTGCTATTAGATTAATTTATAAATATATACACAAACTTGCACAGAAAAGAACAATATTCTTCTAGTTTTAACAAATATATAGATGATATTAATATATTTCATTTCATATTATTTTAAATATATTTAATAAAATTAATTTAATTTAATTATTCATCAAATATATTTATTAGTTCAGTAATTTATTTTAAAATTTTCATATCTATAATCTTTTCCTAATACCTGATTATGAGTTTTAAATTATTTAGTCATGAGAATTTTTCAAATTTATCAAAAATGTAAAAAAATCTTGATATGTGAATGATTTGACATCTATATATATATGATTAAGATAATAAATATATTGAAAAAAATACTTGCAATTAAAATAAAATAATTAAATAAATACCCCAAATGGGTAGTTAAAAGGGTCCCAAAATTTGTTTGGTGATTCAAAATATTTATTTATGAAGATAATACAATTTAGGCGATGAAAGCCGAATAGGACCAGAAGACAAGTTTTAAAAAATCCGATTACCCAACGCTTAATGCTTTAATAATAAACGTCACCAAATTTATACAAAGCAATTAAGTTGATAATTAACTGATCAAGTTGATAATCATCAAATTTAATATAAATTTAAAATTATTTAATAATTTAAACTTTCAAATTGATTGATTTTGATTTAACAGTCATAAACCATATATGATATATCAGACATAAGAAATTAGCTTGCATGGAATCCTCGATCATTAAGACGAGGGCAAGCATGAAATGCAACTGATTGCTAGCTGTAGAATAAGACATGCCCTGACAACGATCAGGTGATCATACTCCAAAATAAGCTTTTAAAGGAGCGTCGAAATTTTTACCATCTTCTGCTACTCGGAGTTTAAGGTATTCCATATATTCAAAAGGCTTAAATTGCAGCGGATGTTCTTCGTCCACCAACTCTTCCACTGCTTTGATTATGCAGTCATCCTTCGGAACTGTAAACAGTACTGCTGAGTATCTTGGCTTGTCTCCGCTCATCATAACTCTATGATATGGGCTGTGCAGTCGACCATTTGTCCATGCCTGATAATTATTTCATATCAGTTGTGATCTCAAACATTAAAAAAATAAACATGTAGGGATGAACTTTAGTAACTAAGGAAGGAAAAATGACTTACGTTTAGACTTTCACCAACCAGGAGTATGAAAGATTGGGGTGAGAATTTAACATCGATCCATTCGCCATGTTTGGTTTGTATTTGTAGCCCATCAATCTGATTTTGATACAGTATGCTAGTCATGGACTTATCTGTATGAGCCTCTATCCCTATCCTCTTCTCCACAGATTTCGGTGCTTCATATTTGGACATCTTGATGTAACTGTAAGCCGAGTTTATGAGTTCATCCAAATATTTCTCTAATCCAAAACTTTCCACAATCATCCTTCGTACATTTTGTTCTAATTCTTGCAATTCCTTAGAGAATAAATGTACAGTTTTGCTATAATAAAAAGAAAAATCCTTGATCAGGGTAAATAATCGTTCAGATGCTACCAAAAATGAAAACAGTCTTCATCATGAAGGGTTTTTAGAAAAAAAGAACCTGAAATGTTGGTTTCCTCGAGGCCACATGGTCTTTGTGAAGCTTTCGACCTTGTCAAAGTGACCAGGACATTCTATGCAAATAGCTTCAGGCAGCCAAGAGATAGAAGACGATCGATTTCCAATATAACCTTGGAAGAGTCTGTCAGAAACATGAAGCTTCTTTACTTCTAAGGGTAACCAAAGAACATCTTCCAACGCTCCATTCATCTCCTTCCGAAGTTCCAGAGAAATACTTTTCAACAAAACCTCAAAACATCCATACTCCTCTGCTGCTTTTCTGACTTGAGATTTCACCGTTTCCCAGACAGGCGTTCCTGGCATGAGCTCGGGACTTGAAAAATCTATGCTGGGAAGGGCACGTATTGTTTCAGAACCCATTTTCGTTTCTGATTTGCTTACTTTCTGGAGATTATACTATGGAAGAATCTGATTCACGTAGGAGATTGATTTTTAGGATGCTGAAATATTGATGTGGGAATGCCATACCATCTAACTTTCAATTATGTAACTAAAAAGGGAAAGTGCTCTTTGACTGGAAGTTTCATCGCACTGTTAAGACGGCGTAACAATTTCCACTGGTTTCGTCTTCAGCCAACCCCACATGTCATTGTCATATCTAGCAATATGCACCGGCTGGGACGGTTCACTAATTAGTGACAAGGCTCATAATTCTTTGGATATTGTTTGACAGACGCCATAGTTTCAATACTTACTGTATTTCTAATATCATGTTTATACTTTAAATTAATATTTTAAATATTATCATTATGCGTCTTGATAGCTGTATTCATGTAATTAAACTTTAAAAAAGAAAAAGGCTTCAATCAATAGCTTTTTCTCCGCGACAGAAATCGCATATTGCTATTTCCACACTTGAACAGGAGACAGCGTCCAATTATTAGCAGAAAATCATATTCACAAAATCACAGATTCCTGACGATGCATCCTCAGCGATTGTAATGCTGGGAAGATCAGGTCAAGCACCGAAATACTCCTTCAATGGCGATTCATAGCTTTTACCAACTTCTGAAAACCGGAGTTTGAGGTAGTCAGGATATTTGAAAGGCTTAAATTGCAAAGGGTGATCTTCATCCACCAGCTCTTCTATAGCTTTTACAATGTAATCTTCTTTAGGCAGTGTAAACATTACGGCAGAATACCTTTTCTTGTTTCCACTCATCATAACACGATGATATGGGCTGTGCAGTCTACCGTTCGTCCACGCCTGCAAGAATTTTACAGGAAATTTCGATCAGATTCATGATGTACGTCCAGTTTGTTTGTTATACTATTTATCTAAAACATGACTCTTACATTGAGAGATTCCCCAATTATGAAGATAAAGGATTCAGGTGAGAATTTGACATTGATCCATTCACCATCTTTGGTCTGAACCTCTAATCCATCGATCTGGTTTTGGTATAATATGCTAGTTGTGTTCTTATCTGTATGAGCCCCTAGCCCTGTTTTTTTCTCTGCAGTTTTTGGCGCTTCATATTTTTTTGCCCTGAAGAAATTATAGGTAGAGCTGATGTGCTCATCCATATATTTTTCTAGTCCAAAACTCTCCACAATCATCCTTCTCACCATTTCGTCTAACTCTAATAATGTCTTTGAGAATGAACGTACAGTTTTGCTGCCAAATTTTAGATATTGTAAGTAGAAAACAATTCTTGCTGCCAGATTAAGTGACTTTTCAATCAGAAACGACAACAAACCTGAAATTTACGTTTCCCTGGGGCCACAAAGTGTTGGTGAAGCTTTCTGTCTTCTCAAAGTTATCAGAATCAACAAAGGCTAAGCTTTCATATAGCGATGATGGTGAAGCTGGTCCAATATAACCATGGAAAGGCTGATCAGACACGTTAAGCTTCTTTACTTCTAAGGGTAATGCGAATATTTCTTCTAGTGCTCCATCCATAGCCTTCCGAAGCTCTGGAGGAATGTTTTTGAACAAAGCCTCAAAGCATCCATAGTCCTCTGCAGCTTTCCTGACCTGGGATTTTACAGTCTCCCACAAAGGAGTCCCTGGTATTAAATCTACGCCTGAGAAATCTATGACTGGAAGACTACGAGTAGTTTCAGAGCCCATTTCCAGTTTCTGATTCAATTCTGTTCTGTTGAACAAATGTCTTTTCAGTCAGCTTATATGAGAAGTCAAATTGATGAATATGCTTCAACATGAAAGGCATTCTTCAAGCAAAACATAACAATCAGCTTGTCATTGTCTTAATCTAATTATTGATATAAGGGTACGTGCGTAAGCTTCTGATGGGATCAGGGGCCGGTTTGATTCCTTCCCAAGTAATATTTTGTCAAGTTTATCATTTTAATATAATGAAAATCAACAACTTGGGTTTTAATAATGGAGTACTTTATCCTGAGTCATGGAAGTTTGTCTTTGATAATGAAAAGGATATGCAAAATTGATTAGCTCTTTATTTATGAGAAAATATCACTGATTATTATTTAAATAGTAAAACTACATTTATATCCTCTTATTGTATTTTATTATTTTTCCTTTTTTTTTTCTGTTTCTTCTTCTTGTTAGTTTTTCTTTCATATTATTTCTTCTTTCACTATGCTGTTCATCTTCTTCTTTTATTTCTTTTTTCGCATTTCTTTTGTTATCTTCTTCTCTTTTTTTTATCTTCTTTTGTAAATCTAAAAAACTATAAGTAGATATCATAAATTAGAAAAAAAATTATAAGATTTTCTTTTAGATTGATAATTTTTTGTTCTTCCCCTCTTTCTTTCTTCTTTTGTTTGATTGTCAAATTCATGCAGAAATTTCCCTCGATGGATTCAATCTTATTATTTCCAATAATATAAGAAAAGTTCTAACCATTTAAGCTGTAATTTTATTAATATATATTAAATAATATATTAATCAAACTAAATCATATTTATTATTATTATTATTATTATTAAAATATATTCAATTCTTTAATGCAGCAATATGATTTAATATAGTTCAATTAAATTTTTGGTCCAATTATTTACCTAATATCCAAAATCATACTAATTAATGTCAAAACAATATAATTAGATTTAACTCTATTTAAAATTCAATAGTATAATCTAGTTCTATTTACTTTTGCTCAATTATTTGATCAAATTCAGTAAGATTTAAGTACCACGCACAATCCTAAGACTTACAACCATTGAAGGGTAAGGTAAGATCATCAAATCAAATTAAATTTTTTTAATATTTATGTTAGATTTTGGAGTCTTTAATATTAATTTTGATGTGGTCGTACTGATGTTACTGTTCAACTAGTTCTCAAACTATTTTAGGCCGGTGATCGAGCGCTAAAATGCATGTTTTTCATGTATAAAATGATCTATTTTAGATTAGAAAAGTAGCTAGAACAAATGATTTGGTTATATTTCTGTATTTTACAGGTAAAAATAGAGAAAAAGTAAAAAAAGAAGCTAAAATGATGTTTTTATCACGTTTTGAAATCAAAAGCAAAATACAAGCCGTATGACCAACGCTTATGGGCATAAGAGAGGGCATAAGGACTTGATGGATCTGATTTTCAATTTTTAAATTCAGGATTAGATAAGATTAGATTTAGGAGATTCCATCTGAAGATAATGATTGATAATTATTTTATTTATTTATTTAGTTTATTTCACTCCTATAAATAGGAGACTTGTTCCTATTATAGGTTGTGTGAAATATTAGAAATAAAATTATTCTTGTTTTCATTCTCTTTAATTTATTTTTATTCTTTCTTTATTTTTATTTTATGTTTGACGCCTATGACACTTGGCTATGCATTGTTATTTCTCAATCAAGAGCAACACAATTAAATCATTAAAGATCATGTGAGATCAAATCGTTCCTAATTTTAATGGTAAATCATTATTCGTTTTAACTCTGTAAATCATAGAACCATTATTATTTTTTGAGGTATGTGAAAAGAACTCATCTCATATGTTCGATTATAATATATTACTATGCGAGTTGTTTGATCCGTAATTGTCACTCGACTTGCTAGAGTAGCAATCAAAGAATTAATCGAGGTTAAAGGCGTTTAAACCTCTTTGTAAGTTAAACGATCTAGTTTGAATATGACGGAGCTGGTTCTTAAATGTTAACTAGAATTGGGTTCTTCTAATCTTTAATGCGATTTCTAGAAGACTGTATGCGAAGCTGATTCCACCGTGTCTATTCAGAAATTAGACGCGATTGTAGAGCTGCTTCCTGGTCATCTTAAAAATAAGGAAGAATTGGTTCATACGAGGCTTTCTCGGTGTTCTATAACCGGTTTGGTAAATTTTACCGTTGGATTATCATTGCATCGATGATCTGATCTAGCAATAATTAATTATGGCTTACGATTGAGAAGTTTCTCTTAATTGATATTTTTCCAAAATCCAAATTTGTTTTATTCATTTATTTTTCTCTGATTATTCCAAAAATTATTTTATTTTATTTTTATTGCAAAGAATCGAAGGATCATTCCGTCCCTGTGGGATCGACCCTTCTTCCATTACTGCAAACTTATCATATTTCTACATTGGGGGAAGTAGGATTTAATTTGACGGTTTTGACACCTGATCAGCTGGGGTATAACCGTACCACCTACGTGTACAATCATACACCTGCTGTAGATAGTTTTTTCTACATTGTTTTAAAATGTTTAAAATGATTCCTTTTGCATTAAATGCATCCCCAACGATCATTTGAGTTAGAAAAAACTTATTGTTAAACCCTAGATTTTGATGTGTGTGCCAAGTATGAATCAATTTAAGTTATTTACCATTTTTTATGTAAGTGTTTGTGTTGATACGGGCGTACCAAATGACTTAATTGAGTGGTACGGCCATATAGCTGACCGTACCTAGTTAGAACTATTTTATAGAGCATGGTATAGGCATACCATTAATTGTTACGGGCATACCGTTGCTCACAGGAAAATGATTTGTCAGTAAACCTACTTTGGTACGGGCGTACCATTGGGTGGTACGACCGTACGTAAGCTCACAGGAAAATTGCTTGTCAGGAAAATTGCTTTGGTACGAGCGTACCAAATGATGGTACGACCGTACCACATTTCTCTCTCATTCTTTCATTAAGATTTTTAAATCCGTACGGGCGTACAAGATTGGTACAGCCATACGTGACTTATTAAAAAGATTTTAAACCCTTTCTAACGGTTATTTTAATGGAGAACCTTCATACATTTTATCTCTAAAGGCTAGTTTTACAGAGGAATCATTTTGTTGATCTTCTATTGTCAAGAACAAATAAGTCTACTTGTATTTTATGTATTTTGCTATTGAAAGCTCAATTCTATTGTATTCCCACTTGTGAAAGCTAGGGTTTGCTTTAGTGGGTTGGTGTGTGATTAATGCTTGGACATTAATTTGTATTTGAGAGATTGTAAGGTTGATTTTATAAAGGTTTGAGTATGAGCCTTGAAAACACTGGGGTTTAGGATTCA
>CANYBF011604034.1:0-12983 GCA_948192965.1 Dalechampia spathulata | reverse complement strand
GCTTGCCCTCGTTTATTCATGTCACATGCACGATACTTCAATAGCGGTTATCCCTTGTAGGGTGTATGATGGGTTCCTTGAAGGGGAAGTCATTATATATTCTACGGGAGCATGTTACTCCCAGTGGGCTGGGTGTGACATTTATAACCAAGAAAGTTTAGTTGATGATTATTTAAACAAACAGGTAAATTCAATTCCATCCCCTTCTTCACCATCAGCATCAGCTATAACAGAAAATATAACCAGAGAATTAAATGTGTTAAGTAAAGAAAAAACTGATAATGATTTCTATAAGGAAATAACTAAATCAAAGAATTTAAGAAAATTAAACAATTTAGCAAAAGAAAATAACTTTGAAAAATTAAAAGAAGAGTCCAGAATATTTGCTGGTATCAGAGCCTGACTTTCTTTGTCGGGTAGAGTTACATATAAAGAGTTTTCATTATTAATAATTTATGAAAATATTTTTAATCTGAAAAAGGTTTTGGGTATGCTAAGTAAGTCCCGTTGTGAGCCGTGTTAGGCATTTTAAGGCAGTGAGAGCAATGGCCGTGACCAATTTGAAGATTAATTTATTTTTACTATTTTAAATGGTGAACAAATTATTTCATTTTCCCCTAATAAAAATTTACTAATTGTATTAGGTGGAAAATCATCTTGGATTATTTTATCATTTACTATCCATTCTGGTCTTTTATCTCTTATTGTGACAGGATTTAAACTTTTTTCTTTAATATATATATATATATATAGTGCCTCCTTTATCACTTCTGAATTTATTATTATACATATATCATGCTATGTATTTATGTATGAATGTATGATGCAAGGTTTACGATGTGAAAATGCTATGTATGTGTATGAATCATGACATATTCATTCTTACATTGGATCTTGTTCCATTATTTAAGTAGTATAAAAGGAACCATGGAGATTAGTATAAAGCTACTATTGCCTTGCCTTTATCCAAGCATCGAGGTAAAGGCACTATCGACTCTTCTACTGAACCTATAATATTCATATTGTACACTCATTTAGTAAAATAAGTTATAGCATATTCATAATATAGCATCACAATAATTAACTAGCATTCATTAAAGGTGTTATTCATCAACCACACACATAATAAGTATACACATATTTTCATTTCATTTCATATAGTATAGACAATGTAATAGTTATTCATGCCTTCTGACCAAGCATTAAAATCCCATGACATTTAAATTATTTGATAAAATGATGTAATCAAATTTCTGGAATTTCAGACCTCAAAAAGTTTAGGGTTCAACTTAGGGTACCAAATTCCAGCATGTTACAAACATGAGAAATACAAAAGGGCATGCTAATATCTCTATACATCAAGGTATTTATGAGTCTTTTAACCAATCATGAACTAAACCATCATATACTACACTCATTAATATACCATTTCATATGAAAAAAGCATATAAACTTATTTAAAAATAATTCCACCAATACAAGCCAAAATCAACAAAAAAAAATGCTACAAACTTCATCATAAAAACCCCATTCCTACACATATCTCAATTAGGTACCTTATGTCTTGTTAACAACCACTAATTAAATTATGCCTTGAATCAATACAAAGTACACTTAAAGAGATTTCATACCATATAGAGAAAGTACCAAAAATCCTACTTTAAGGGGTCCAAATTAAGAAATATCTCAACCTCATTTTAACAATGCATTTTAGTGTAGTGCCTTATCCATATCATACGCATAAGTCAATGTGCTAAACCTAAATGGTATAATTTGACATCTAAAATTTACATGAAACATGCTAAAACACTCCTCATTCATATAGAAAGGTTTACATGTAATAATTATGGATAAAAGGATACATTAAGAGTTCTAAATGATCAAAAGCAGCAAGGTTCCAAATAAAAGCTAGAATTTACGTTTTTAGCATACTTTACTTTGTGAAATTCTTAACTCAATGAAAAAGAAGCATAAAATTTCAAATCCATGATAAATCAATAGCTAATTATCATATGCATATCCCATAAAACTAGTTTTACTAAATTACAATCACATTATTATAAAGTTTCTCACCTAATCATTCAATTTATGGAAGTATCCATAACTTTCAACATTAGCATAATTACTCACATATAATTCATTATCCTCTTACTAAATATAACGCATACATACATTATTATAAGCCATTACATATATTCCTAAGTCAAACATAGTACCAAACCCAAAATAGCACCTGAAAATGCTCCTACAAGCACATCAACATATATTAAGCACATTATACATGCAAAGGAGTTTAAATTGCCCCAAATGCATAATTTCCAGCATGAACACTTTTAAACACCTTACACAAGTATGCCAAACTTAACATGCAACGTCTCTTCATCATGAATTACTATAATCATCCTACATATAATGCATAATCATGTTAGCTCCAATTAGTAAGAACATTCAGTAATCTAATGTAATAGCACCTATGATCAACATTCCATTATCCAAAATACTTAAAACCATCATGGTTTTCATTCCCAACATCCACATAAATCATGCTCAAAGATAACAAAAAGAAGAAGAAGAAGAAGTGGATCTAGTATAAGAAACTAATGAAATGCACAAAGAACCAACATGCATTCAAAACCGTTACTTACCTCCTCTAGCTGAAACTCTCCCTTCACAATACCAAGTAAAAATCAAGAGCATAAGAGGAAATATGTTTTAGTTTCAAGGAGAAGAAAGAGAGGAAATGTCATCCACTATAGACTAACCATGCATAGAAAATGTAATATCACACTCTAATTTCTTATTTTAATTCCCTTAATATTATAATAATATATATATAATATATCTACCCCACTACTTAATATATATAATAAAATGTATTTCAACTCAATCATTTTCACATACAACATAATAGAAATATGCACATATGTCTTAAACATGTATATTTAACTTATAATTATAAACTAAAACATATTCACATCATTCTCGCATATTAAATAAATTATAAATTTCATATATGCATACAATTCTCTTACCACATTAACATACACACATTCACATCAATGTCACATAACCTTATACATATTAATTTTTATCATAAATAACACAATTTAATTATTCAAGCATGACAACCAAAGAGCTTATTTATGTATTGTGTGCACTTAAAATGTACATGTATGAGACTATGATAGGTGATTCAAATCCTCTGATCAAATATTGGATCACCTCATTGATAGGCATTAGCATAATGAGCATCACTGTCATGCTACATGAGATCCTATGGATAGTAGTAAAATCCTCGCACATTGGACACAACTTCACATGTCCAAATTAAAACACATGCTCCACCAGATCTCAAAATTATACCACTGCATGTAGAAAAATAAAGTTAATAGAGACTTGTTGGAATGTCTTTAGATATTAGAGCCTAAAATTGCTTAGTTGGCATTGTTCAATATCTCACCAATGATAAATAGTAGCATAGAAAGTGAATAATGATTTTTGAGTTATTTTCTACCTTTATAATAATGAATAAATATGTCAAATTCTAGTCAAGGGTTTCACTAATAAATCTATAAAATACAAGGTTTGAGCCTTTGAGAGATGTATCATCCAAAATTTGTATATTCATAGCCCCAAGTATACTAAGCCTATAAACCATATAAGGCAATGCAATTTTACACTACTCAATGTTCTAATACATTAGCTATAAACAAGCAATATTATGTAAACAATGTTGGGGTGTCTTATCCACTCTATATGTTATCTCTATCATTCTGACCCTTGTCCATAGTATGGTTGTTGAATTGAATCTTGATGTTATAGTACTCTAGGTAATTGGTCAATGGGGTGATCTTCTCACCCATCTACTAAATCATCCATGCATACTGATCATGGCCTCTCTATCAATGTGTTGATAAGTCCATATCGCATGGTCATTTAGGCATCTAAGACATGCATACATACATAAACATAATAAACATAATAAACATAAATGTAATAGATACATACCTAGAGGTCTAGCACCTCCTCATTATGGTATTGATGCAATATTGATAGTAGTCATGTCATATCAACGATGATAAAAACAATATAATTAAATGCATGCCCATGCATAAAGGCTAATTACATAAGTAATATCAGGTGGTGCAAAAGGCATCTTATCTTTAAGAGGCATTGGTAAATCTACCTCACATAGGTAGCCCTACTCATCAAAGATCTAATTAAAGGGATTTTATGCCCATAGTAATTGTCCCTTGATGAAGCCATGTGAGTATATAGTAGCAACTGGTATAGTATGCTCCATAATCTTAGAATCTAAAGGAATCACTTCAAACATAATACTGTGCACCATCTTCGAGGCACCATCTCCTCAAGAGCTCCTAATGGTGGTCAAACCATTAGAACCCCTCCTACCAATAAAATGGTAAGACCTACATTAGAGGCATCATATTAGTACTTTATCTTCTACAAGTAGAAAACTCAATATGCCCTATTAGATGCTATTAAATGAAAGTCTACTAGTCAATCGATGCCTTTAACAAATGCTCACATGGGTGCCATTAATGGTAGCCATACCCTCTAGGTTAGAATCAACATATAATGCCTATAATATACTAATAGGTAGTTCAATAAGCTCCATACATCCCTTTGACCACAGTTGCTAGTTGATGACATGTTCTCCCAAGTAGAAGAGCCGACACTCAAGACCTTTGAATATCATATGACACTTATCTTTATAAGCAAAGTTTGTCACATACTCTAAAAATGAAGTCATATTATGCCAAGGATTCAAGGACATTTATTTCCCCAAAATCAAGAAAATCAATCAATTAGAAGTCTACTCAAGTTAATTATAAACCATTTATATTCAATTTCATACTAATAAGGTTATTTATGTTGTTGATTTGATCTTAAGTCAAATTGTTAAAGTTCTCCCTTAACATATCCAAGTTACATTCAAGCCTCTGATGTGGTATGCTCCATGCTTACATATAAAGAAAGCCAAAGAGAAGTCTATCTAGTATCTTTAGCTTTAATAGTAATCCAAACTCATAAGTCATGTTCTACAGAGTCAACATAATTAATAACAAAACTAGCAATAATCATAGTAAAGTGACAGAATTAGATGAATTCAATATCTTACCTTAATAACCTACCAATAATCGATAAACCTAGCTTTACACTAGTTATTGCAAAGATCCAACCTTAGCATTAGATGGGCTAATCTAATGCTACCCTAGTATAACTACTCTATAATAATTAGGTCTCATAGAGCCCATATTATAAATAAGTGGATGTCATTCCTAGCATCATTGAATGATGTGCAACTTAGCACATTTATGAGAAAGCAACAAATGTACTAGTTAGTCATGAGTTTACTCCAATCTAAAGCTCCAAAGTCCCCTCTCAAAGATAGCCATGTCATAGGATGCCCAACAAGCAAAATATTATGTTATAGGAATAGTGTGATGATGTCAGCCTAACATCAAACTAGACCAACAATCTAGCACACTCCAAGCTTGTGATCCTAGCAAACATATAGGAGTGATAATGAACTCATCGATCAATAACTAAAAGGTATGAGTGGCATCAATCTATCTCTTTATCATAAGAATGATGATAAATCTATTGTATTACTTCTTCATATCTATGAAGCAAGAAATAAAGCAACCAAAGTGGCTTTGATCCATAAACTTATGGACCTCCTACGGTAACTAAGAATACAACTTATGTATTCCCCTTACATTACTGGCACTAACAATGGTCCTCTCCCTCTATAAAATTATAAAATCTATATCCAAATTTTAAATTTAGATTGAAAATATAAAGCCTAAAACCTCAAATTTGATGGGTACTGAATCTATCAAATTATTTTCTTACTTCTTGCATAGAAAATTTATAGATTTTTATAATACGTGGAAGAAGGGTTAAACCCATAGGGATGGGAAATCCTTCCACCCTTTATGAATATTTCAATAAGAAATAAATTATCAAAAAGTAAAGAAAAGATTAAAAATGATTTAGAAAATATTCAAATAGAAAGTCTCTCAACCGAAAGCAAGCAACCGTTCACGTATATGCATGGTCATTGATACATTGATCATTCCAAGACCAATTACTAAGCCTGTTATAGTTATGGAAATAGCTTCTCATAACCAATTCCTCCTTATTATTAAAGTGACTAGGAAGCAGCTCTACAATCACTTCTCACTATTGAATAAACATATAGAGAAAGCTAAGTTTATCAACAATTATAGAAAGAAATAAAGAAACCCGACTTAAGCTAATAACCAAAATGCTTGTATTGTTCAAGCCAGATTACAATAATCCATAAGGTTAGAAATTATATTACGAATAATAAGTACTTAAGTGCTACAAATAACAAGTCAAAAACATAATTCTGGATCTAACAACTTATATGATAATTTATCATGTTTGAACTTGTGCAATGAGCCAAAATTATACACTTTTAAAAGTAATGGTTGTTCTATGATTTTTAGGATTAAAGCAAATAGTGAGAAGTCTAAGAAATTAAGTTTACTTAGATCTCACATGCTATAAATAATGAACTATTATGTTTTCTTTAACTGAGAATAATTTCCTAGCCTTATATCATTGACATAACAACATAAAAATAAAAACAAATGAACTTTTATTAATGAAAATTTAATAGCAAGAATAAAATTCAAGTAATGAAGTTCTGTATAATAGGAACAAAACCTCCCATTTAAAGAAATGGATAATAAATAATTAAATAAATAAATAATTTCCTAAGATAACATGTGCTAGTAAATGAATGATGCAAAATTTTCAAGTTTTAAGGCATGTGCATCTTACTTTTAGGCTAATATTATAAAATCCATCATACATTATCTAAATGCTAAGCATTCATCCAAGTTAACCACATAGAAAATACTAGTTTCAATCACTATTCCTAAAGTCTAAAGTCACAATGCAAAAAATAAGTTATGAATTTTGAAAAAGAAAATAGAATTTTGAAAATACTCAAAAATAGTAAAATAGCAAAATTATGGTAAATATTTAATCAAAACAACAATTAAACTAGTAAAATAGTAAAAATCACCATAAATTTCACCCCCTCCATAAACTTAAAATCATGTTGCCCTCAATGTGAGTCAGTAGCAGCAAAAAAAAGGGAATTTAAAAGATTGAAAGTATAGACATTACCTATTTTTCTTGGCTTGGTAATGAAGTATTTACTATTGCATGTTGATTGAGTGATACAGCTTACAAACATCTGCATCCAGCTTATCTTATCTAAGCGAATAAAAATGTTTTGACTGCTTCATCCAAGCTTACAACAAGTTTATTTAACTTTTGTATTGATAGTAACAAGCTATTGTTGTAGAGCAGAATCAACTGATATAGGGGTAGGCTTAAGCTGTGATGTAAAAATCAGTGTTAATGTCAATTTGCCTCTTTTAAAAGCTTTATCTTTGTTTGGCATAATTGGATCTAAAGGATAAAATGCATATCCTAATGCCTCATGTTTCCTTGTACCACTCTTAGATTCACCATTTTGTCAAATTTTTTCTTCTGTTTCTTAATCAAATTTGAATTACCATTTAATGTTAAAACTAAAAGTGGCAACATACACTTAGCTCTTCCCAGTCTCAATCTTGGCCTTATATTTGCTAACAACTCTTGCGTTGGCTTTAGTTCATTTGGCTTTATTAGTTCAGGCTCTTTAAAGATTTCTTCTTTGGTTTCCTCTTCTTTTTCTTCTGCATCGGTAGTAACTTTCTTTAATAGCTCTTCATATAAAAATTTTTATTATTAAGCCTAAGAGGGAGATGGGAGATTGCATTTCTTTTCAAGGGAACTACCAACTCTTCTTCTTCTACTATGACCGGCTCCTTGGTAACTTGTCATCTACTAATTGAAGCTCCATCATTAGTTGCTCTTCTAGTATTCACCATTTTTACAATCCCTAACTCATTTAATTTAGGACAATTGGTTTTCTTTAAGGAAAGGAAAGAGAAATTCCTAAAAAGAAAAAGAAAGTAAATATTAAATAAAACCCACTTTCTATTAAATAACTCAATTAAGAGGGAAAGAGAAAATAAAAATAAAATATGTTCCTCCCTTTATATCAAATGATGTGTTTTATTTTGTCATACCTAGCTTTCTTTCTTTCTTTTTTTTTATAACTCTAAAGGGCCAAAAATTAAAATCAAACTAGAAATAATGAATCAAAGGTAGAAGAGGACTAACATAACTAACTCAAATGAAAAACTCACATTATTACCTACTCTTATGGGCATAAAGGTATAAAATAAAAAAATAATAATAAATTAAAAATAAAATTTAGTTATGGTTTTAAGTCTTAGCTCAAATCCTTATTTTTTTTATCTGAATCAAGCGAGGTTATATATAGTAACCTAATCAAATTCACTACCCTTATAGCCTTCTTTCAATGGCTTATGGTAGAATGCCCAAGGCTTCTCATTGTTATACCCATTCCTTTTCCAAGGTGGATTTTCCTTCTTAAACAAATATTGAACTTTACTAAGTGCTTTAAAGCCATTTGAAACAATATATAGGTCTATTTTAACCTTACAAACAGTCTTGGATATCCTCTTTTCTTCTTTTTCTTTTTTCAATTTTTCTAACCTTTTTTTTTTGAAAAGAAGGTTGAATAACTACCGATTCAGGTTGGATAAATTCTAAAACTTTTGCTACTTTATTTTTCTATTCAAGCTTATCATTCTCATTTTTCAGGTTTAGACTCATATTTTTCCCATGGCTCAAAATAGTTACAACCTTTATGAATTATGTTGGATTCACCTTTAGTTGAGATAATAAATACCTTTGAGACTCTAACTAATTTAAAGAGGTCACCATTTGAGACATTTGATTCTCCAAATTTTTGAATCTTATCTTTATCACTTGTTGAAATTGTTAGGTATTAACAACAAATGACTTAATCATATCCTCAAGACATGTACCTAAATTTTCATGATTTTGATATCTCGAAGATGACCCTCCTTGTTAAAAATTTTGTACATCTAGTTCTCCTATTCTACAATTGAGACTTAAATGGTTTTGCCACAATGAATTACAAGTTTTCAAATATGGATCATATATTTATTATAGTAAACTAGAAAATGTTCATATCACATTTACTTGCTCTAGTTTTCCTTCTTGTAATGTTAGACATATATCACTTGGATGATTGGTTTGTGTACATATTCCACACAACCTTGCTAGCTAAATTTTTACAACTAGATTCTATACCAAAGAGGTTAAATGAGAAATCTTTTACTGTAAATAAGATGTACTGACCTCTTAAACCTTTCTTATTGGTTCTTGTAAGGATATAAAAGACTATGCTTTGACTGACATTATTGTTATCAAATCACACACAACTTAGGGTGTTTTATTAATGATAGCTCCTCCACTTATTGCATCTATCATTTTCCTCTTAACTAGCAGCAAACCTTCATAAAAATACTAAATCAAATTTTTTTCAATAATTCCATGTTATGGGCATGATGCACATAGCCTTTGAAACCTCTCCCAATAATCATGCAATATTTTCATTTCCTTCTACCTTATTGCATAAATATCTCTCCTTATTTGAGATGCACATTTGCAGGAAAAATCTGTCAAGAAACTACCTCACCATCTACTTTATCATTCTTGATAGTAAGTAATAGAACCAATCCTTCGCTGCATCTTTAAAAGGAAACAAAAATGCTCTTAGTTTGATTTATTCAATACTAATGACTTATGGCTTCATTCCCTTACAAACAATAAAAAATTATTTTAGATACTTAAAAGGATCTTCATTTTCAAATCCATGAAATATGGATAATAGCCTAATTAATCAAGATTTGAATAGCAAAAGGTTTATCAATTCTTCATATGTAATGCAAAGTGGAGTTATATCATGACTGCTAATTTATTTATTAAGTTACTTGTTAATTCATTTATAAATGTCTAAATAGATGTAGTTATTGATTTTAACTAAATTATGCTTATTTCATAGTAGCTTGATTAATATGTGTAATAAAATGGAATAGAGTAGTGATAAATAATTACAAGGAATATAAGTTTATGTTGTTTCTGATTAATTAACTAGATTAAAGAAGAACATGTCATTTAAAGCAAGTTATATTATCTTAAAAAAAATTATAAAGTATAAATAAATGAAATTATAATGAGAAAATAATATCGTGAAGAGTCAAACCAAATTTGAATCATAAATTAAGTAAGATAATCAAGCTAACACATAAGTAGTTAGTAGAGTAAATGAATTTATATTAGTTAGTATTATTATATTTGTTAATTACACACATCAAGATACATTTAAATGATCATTGTTTGGCATGCATAAATTAAAAAATGTATATATTTGGAAGTTGATTATGATATAGGATAGTGATTGGTTGAGTATAAGAATGAATTATTATTAACTAAAATTTTAATGAGTTAAAGATAATTAAGTTGAAGATTGAATTATAGGTGATAAAAAATTATACATTATAACTTATTACGACTCATATTAGGGAAATCAATTTATATGAAGTAATATGTTGCTTATTGAAAGGAAAATTAGGCTTAAAATATTGATAAAAGAAATATTAAGTGGATGAGATAAAGATTGTTGCATTAGTATGATTAGTGGCTAAAGTGGATTATGTCTCTTGAGGTGGTAGAATAAAACCCCTCACTTGCTTCTGTTAAGGTGCTTAAAAGCATACAAAGGTGAGAGAACTTCAAAAAAAAAAGAGAAAGAACTAGCTTGAGGGAAAAGAAAGGATTAAGGATGGAAACTTATAACTCATTTATTATCACCATTCAATAAAATAGGAGGGAGATTATTATCAAGACACCTGCTGCCAATTGTTGGAGCCAAGGTAATTAAGAATCGTACTAGAACATGTATAGCAATAGGTAATTGATTTATTCATATCTGGGTGTACTTATGAATGAAATTTCTTGTAATGATACATATGACTTAGAAAACTATTGATACAAGAAAGAATAAAGATTTGAGCTATCTTCATATTACTTATAGAATAATAAACATATGAATGCTACTTTTTATTGTTATGAATGATGGTATAGGAAATAACTTGTGTGCTTGTCATATATGTTAGGAAATTAGGTCCTTAATGTGTGAGTGTCTTACGTTACCAGCAGATTATTAATATAATAATTCAATTATGAAGCATTCTTTTTAGGGCATGTACTATGTTTCTTTTCTTGTGGTCATATATTTATAAATTTTATGGAGTGTAGCAAGTTATAGGGTGGCTAAACGTAAAACTATGAACTAGGTGATTAAATGCATTAAATTAAGTGGTGTGTGTAACATGGTTATAGTTTATATATTACCTGGCATGTGAAAGAAATAACATAAGTGGTAAAGAAACATGGGACTAAAACACTTACTAAACAAGTAAGATCATATGTCATATGTACACTCTTTTAGGATGTCTATACATATATGGTTTTAAATTGAAAAAAAAAAAGGAAACAAAGTATAACTATATGCTTTATAACCATGTTACTTGTGTTATCCTCACTTGGTATATATTGACAATTTATATCTCCATTTTTAATATGGAATTTAAAAGGAATTATATGTATAAAAGTACAATTCTAAGAGTATGGATTGTATTTCTAGGTGTAAGCTTGTGTTAATTTTTTTGAGTCGATAGTGATACCCAATATTATAATTGAAGAAATTTCTTCATGTTGATAATTAAAGAATAACATGATTCAAATATCATAGGTATCGTAGAGAGGACAATTGAGATTCCACCTCGTCAACTAAATAAAGGCAAGATAATTATAGGTATATGTTCAATAAACTATCATACCCCTTAACTAAGCCAATTAATGGAAGTTAAATAGTAACAAGCTATGATATTAGAATTATGTCATGCCTTTCTGAGGTGCGACATGCTCCAGTAGAATAATTAATGATCTCTGATGTATGGAAACCACTGACTACTCTATAAGGGATGCATAAATTTTGTTTTTTACTTATAATATGTATACCTTATTCTCAGTTTGCGAAAACGTTAATCTCATATAACATACTTGCATTTACTGCCTTGAACATCATTTTAATTACTTGTATAAATTATGTACAAACTTTAAACTTATCCAAGTCCTTGCCATCAGAAACAATCCTATTGAATTGGTGCTTTAGGATCTGCACGCTCTGACCATCCATTAACCTACATTCATCAAATGACAAACGTTGAGTATTTCACTCAATGGTGCTTAAAACATAAGATAGAAAATATAATCATAAATATGTCATGTAACATAACAAATCTAATAATCCATTTCATCATATAAACATTAAAATATGTTTTCTTAACATCTCTTCTTGATCATCATAAATTCATTTTCTAGAATAATCAGATCATCATTCAATCTAATCGATACATTATCAAGTCTATTTTCATAATACATATTACTTATTTACTTTAATACATTAGCCTTTTTATTAATTCTATGAACAAAATAACCTTAATTCAAATATACCCCATCATTTATCATATACCAATATTCTTTATTTCATTACTCTTATTACTTCCATGAAGATGTACATGTTATTTAGTCATCCTAATTTCCATCTTAACTATATCAATAATTCAATCTCCCTAAATATCATATCCTCATGTAAATAGCATTTTATTAGTGTTAAAATCATATAACTTCATTTCACTATAATTTCCACAAGAATCAATGTTACTTAATCACTTATCCAAAACCATCATCCATAATATGCCATCTATAACATGGTTCATCATACCATAGTGTAGCTTATTATTCAATGTACTACCCATATAAACATGTTATGATACCTTTATCAAGATCAATCTCTTATTGAGTATAAGCTCCAAACATTTTATATATCATATTATAAATATTTAAATATGGCATGTAAAATATAAACCAATTTATCATGTACTTTCCTTACTTTTCCATATCACATA
>CANYBF011603663.1:0-26750 GCA_948192965.1 Dalechampia spathulata | reverse complement strand
TTCAATTTATATTAACCATATATATATATATATATATATATATATATATATATACAAATACTATGGATCGTTTTACCTTTCTTTGTCGATACCTATTCCTCTTAATATTATTTTTATGTTTATATCATCATCATCATCATCTTCATCAATTTCTAATGTATCATCAAAAACTCTAAGGTAAATTAAATAATTAATTACTTGGAACCAAAAACAGTGGAATCTTATAAAATAAATTATCAATCTGTGAAGTGCTATATAGAAATTAAACCAAGTAAATATAATGAATAAACTTATAATTATAATATTATCCTTATCAATTATTTTTTAAGTTTTGTACGTGGCTTTGTTATACCAGAAGTACAAGAGATTCCCACCTCTAGGCTTAATACTCTGCTTTGGACCAATAGCCTGCAACCTCTATTTTCCAGCCAATATACTTTGTTATTTAATATGCATGTTTTATGGTCCTGTAATGGATCGAAATAGTGATTATAGTCTTGCAATGGATCAGAATAGTTTTATTATTGTCCTGCTATGGATCAAAATAGTTCTTTAATCGGAATAGTATTAATCTGAATAGTATTTTATTTTAAAATATTATCATATAGCATGCACCAGACTCAACATGCAATGGTTTAGGGTTCCTGCAACCTTAATCTGAGATCCCTGGAATCAAGTCTAAATGAAGAGGGAGAAGAGAAGATGTCATTAATATGGTCTTACAATATTGCAGCTATAAGAATATAGCTTACTTATGAAAAGAAAATAGAAGAAAATTTACTTATAAAAATTTACAAAACAGTTTACAACTTACTTTGAATTACTAGTAGAACTCTTGAACAAAGGAATAATTGAAGGAAGGAGATGAGAGAAGAGGATTGGATAAGACAGAGAGTCTAGGGAGAGAATAATCGGATAACCAGTTGTGTGCCTTCATAAACGGATAGGCTCCCTTTAAATAAAAAATTTTGGAATCTTTACTATTTACTTTTTACTGTTGATGAACAGTACATTGTCTGCCACCAGAATCTTTACTATTTACTTTTTACTGTTGATGAACAATACCTTGTCTACCACCAGAATCTTTACTGTTGAAAATGCTTCATCTTTTACCAAGATTTGAAGGAATAAGGTCCCTTCTGCCTTTTACTCTAAGTCTTCAGATGACTCTTTTTTCTTTTTCTTTTTATCTTTCTTTCTTTTTTCTTTCTTTTTCTTTCTTTTTCTTTTTTTTTTCTTTTTATCTTTTCTTTTTATTGGTTTTACTATATTGTAGCAGTCATCTTCATTATTGTAAGCATGATATGAGGAATCTGAGCTGGAGGATGACTGAATTTTATGCCTTCTTCCATGAGACTTCTTGGAGGAAGCTTTACTAGACTTGGATCTTGTTGGTTTTACTGCTTTAGATGTTGAACCTAGACATTCAACCACCTGTTTACAAATTGCACTCTACTCTTCTGGCATCTTGGCTGCTGCCAACATAGCTTGACATTAGGCCTTTTGGGACCCAAATGAAGGTTGATCTTGCAGAGTCACGCTTTCACTATATGTAAGAGCTTGCTTGTTAGCCATCCACTGTTTTACTGATATTTCTGTGGTGGTATTTTTAAAGGCATTCTACCATTTTATTTTATGCTTTTTTACCAGAGTAGGGATATAAGTCCCCGAAACATACTGAAAATCCAAATACCATTGATACACCCAAGGTGTAAAGAAAGTCATACTATAATACATTAGAGGAGGAATACTTTTTTCTCCATAAGGATGTCTAAAATTAGTTTTAAAATATTGATATACTAATAACACCTCTTGGGATAATATTTCATCAGTAATACCATAAGATTACCACCAGTTTAAAAACCAATTTGAGATTTTCCTAGTCTTTAATATTTTTTGATCAAAATATATTAACCAAGAGTGGGTATATGTAGGGTTTTGAATATAAAGTACTTTCTTCCATGCCTCAATATAGTCAAAGTAACTATACGTAAGACAATGGGGTTTTAAAACTTTAAATTTTATAGGAGTATAAAGTTGGGGAACTGGCTAGTCTAAAGGATGAATAATTCTTTTAATTTGTAAAGACGAGTAAGCAATAATATTTCTAATATTTTTATCGAAAGTATGCTTTATTTTTACTGACTCGGAATCCTCAAGTATACTTAAATAGTATTCTTAAGGTTTTATTAAATCCTTTGGGGTAAAATACCAATTTTTAGGATAATACTTTTTAAAAATTTCCCAAGGATTAACATTATTAAAACCATCTTCAATTTCTATTTCAAAATCAAAAATAGCTTTATTTACCCATTTAGAATAATTTGAAAAAGTATAATGGCCAGTTTGAATTTTTGGTAAATCCACAACCTTCAATGGATTTGATGAGTCTTCACTGTCTACCATTTGAGACAGACTAGCCGTACCTATAGTGGCCACGATCGCTTTAGCTTTAGGGATTATACCTGAGTCCTGTGTTGAAGAGGATGCCATACTCTGAAGGGCTTTTACTATTTCTGGAGATTGAGACAGCTCAACAATCCATTTTTTTAAGTTCTAGGGCTTTAAGATCTTCTTCTGTGGTTTTAATGGGTTTTACTATTTCTTCAGAATGGTCTGAAAGGGCTTTAGTATAAGAAGAACTGGATTTTACTACCTTTTTTCCTTTATTTTTCTTTCGTCTCGTCATTCTGTAGAAATTCACGAGTAAGAAAATCAGGAATACTATTATTTTTACCTTTTATAAATTCAATTTCAAAATCAAATATACTTAAAATAGCCTGCCATCTGGAAAATATTTGTTTTGAAGCTAAATTTTTAATATCTTTTTCTAAAACATCTTTAGCAGATTTACAATCAATTCTTATTAAAAACTTTTTATTTAATAAATCTGACTCAAATTTATTGACACAAATTACTATACTTAAAATTTCTTTTTTAATGGTAGAGTAATTTAATTGAGCTTGATTCCAATGACAAGAAGTAAATTGTATAATGCATTCTTTATCATCAATTTCTTGTTTTAATATACCACCATAACAAATATCAGAAGTGTCTGTTTCTACTATTTTAAAAGCATTAGGATTAGGAAGATAAAGATAAGGAATTTCCTTTACCAAAGATTTTATATGTTTTATTATATCTGTATTCTCATTAGTCCAAGGAACTTCAAAATTTCTCAGCCTGTTATGCAATGGTTTTATCATTCGATTTAAATTTGGATAAAAATCAATTACATAATTTAAACATCCAAGAAATCGTTGGAGTTGAACTTTATTAGTTATTATATCACAAAATGTTTCCCCAAATGCCAATGTTCTCTCAATTGGTTGGATGATTCCCTATTCGATATAATGTCCAAGAAATCTGGTTTTAGTTTTAAATAAATCCATTTTATTTTTACTTAGTGCTAATCCATTTTTTCTTACAATCATACAAAATGTTTTTAAATGCTTAAAATGTTCTTCCAATGTTTGACTTAAGATTAAAATATCATCAATATATACTATGCAGAATTTTGAATATGGATTAAAAATATCATTCATTATTCTTTGAAATTCTGAAGGGGCATTTTTTAATCCAAACGACATTACATTCTATTCATATTGTCCAAATGGTACAGTGAATGTTGTTTTACAGTGGTCTTTAGGATGAATTTGAATTTGCCAATATCCTGACTTCATATCAAATTTACTGAATATGTTTGCATCAAAAAGACTATTTAATAAATCCTTTTTATCTGGAATTAGATATCTTATCCATTTTAATGTCATATTTAATGGTTTATAATTAATTACCAACCTCGGTGTTCCTCTTTCAATTTCTACACTTTTATTTACATAAAATGCTGCACATGACCATGAACTTCTTGATTTACTAATTAATTTTTTATCTTCCAAACCTTTAATTTCTTTTTTACAATATTCTATTAATTCAGGGTTAATTTGAATAGGTCTCACTTTAGTGGTTATAGATTTTTTATCAAAATTATTATCAGAAGGCAAATCTACCATATGTTGTTTCCTATTCTAAAAAGCATTAGGGTGATCTGCACATAATTCATTTTCCATCTGAGTTCTTAATTGATTAATTTTATCTTTCATAAAATCATTATTAAGTTAACTACTAATTTTACTTAAATGAATGTTATTTTTTAAATTATTTATCTGCTCACTTTTTGATTTTATTAACGCATTTATTTCTAACTGTTGAATTGAATAAGCCTTCAACAAATTTAAATTTTTTGTTTTAGGATTTTCTATAAAGTCTAATTTTACTGTTTTATTCCTTATTTTAAATTTTATGTATCCATCTTTTACTGTGTATGGAGTTATCAAATTAATAAATGGAGTTCCTATTATTACCATATGATTTATTTATTGAGACAACATGAAAATAGTTTTTATTTCTAAATCTTGATTTATTATTGAAGTATTAGTTTTACCTAATATTTTTAAATTTATTTTATTTTCTGTTATTAATTTTTCTTCAGTTTCTTTCCAAAATCTTTTAGGTACTAAGCTAGCTTTTAAATAATTTAAATCTGCATCAGTATCAAATAATGCTATGGTTTCAGTTATATAATCTTCTTAGAATTTTAATTTTAATTTTATCAAGTATTTTCGAGAAGTTATTTCTTGTAATAAAAATATAAAATTTTTTGTTACTTCTTGTTTATTTATCTGATTTATATTACTTATATTTTCTTCATTTTCTTCTTCTTCAGAAGATTCAGAAGATGTTTCTAATTGTTTTTCTAATATTTTAATTTTTTGAGCATCCTTTCTTACTTGTTCTTTTAATTCTCTAATTTCAACTTTTATCTCTTTTATTTCTTGTTGTAAACTAGTTACTGTTGGTCTAATTTGCACATTTTTATTTTTATTTAGTATCATGGTTAAATCATAAGTCTGAGTTTTACTAGGAATAATTTCTTTAATTTTTTCTGATTCATCAAAACTTTTAAGTAATTTTTTAAGAAATTTTTCTTTAACATTTACATCATCAATTTGGTTTATTAATTCTAACATAGAATTTTGTTTTTTACTTAATACATTTATCGATTTTTCTGATGAACTAGTTTGTAACTCATCAATCTGATTATCACTTTCACTTACTGAGTATTCAGTTTCTATAATTACATATAATTCTTGAATTTTATTTATCACTTCTTCATCTAAGTTTAACTCATTTAATTTTTTATTAAATCTACAAAATTTTACCGTATGTCCCTTTTTTCCACAATTATAATAAGTTAACTCTTTATAAGATTTTTTACTAGTTTGTGGTTTAAATGTTTGTTTATAAGGTTTTTTATAGTGTTTTTTATAATTTCTTTTCTTACTATAATATTCTTCTTTATTACCTAAATTTCTATATTTCTTTTTGTAATAATGTTTCTTTTTATATTTCTTATAAGGTTTTATTACTAAGCATTTTCCATTACATTCTTTAGTTTTTAAATTTATACCATAATCAAATTGCTTACAAAATGATCCCAATTCTTGTTTAGTTTTATTCATTTCATATTTTAAAGTTTTTTTGTAATTTAATATCTCAACATGATTGTAAACCCTCTTTATGAATTATACTTATCAATTGACCATAAGTTAATTTATCATATGGGATTGGATTACCAGATTGTTGTTTTATATTATTTCTTGCTTTCTCTCCTAAGAAAAATGGAAGTCCTGCCAAAACCTTTTCTTTCCAAAAGGCTTGGTTGGAATCTTTCCTAAGTATTAATCTTGTTAAAAATGTAGTTTTGTAATATTGAAAATCACTTAATTTTTTACATCTTAAATTACTCAATAATTCAACATTTTTATCTTTTATATGAGAAAAATCTCCTAAAAAATGTAAAGATATTGTTAATATTAATGTAGCTACTGCATTTTGGATTACTTCTCCATTTTCATTTAAAATTGGTAAATCCTCATTATCTTTACGAATTGCATTTAATATTTCTAAATGTTCATGTCAGTAAGATGGTAATCCTACCAACCTTTTAATTGACCAGTGAAACCTACAATTATTATTTCAGCAATTGACCTATATGATGCATATGATTGAGTTCTATAAGCATTGGCTGCCATTGTTATTTGTTGTAATAAATTTAATATATTATATTCTGATAAGCCATCTATATTCCATTCATATACTGTAGATGCATTATATTTATACTGTGATAAAGTAGTTGATTTATCAATTAACCCTAAATCGGGTGCCATACTAACTTTTATCATTATTTCTTTACCATATGAAATTGGGTTTATTTCAAATTCAAAATTTTTTATATCTTCTGTTTCTTGTTGACTTTGTTCTGATACAGAATCTGAATTACCATCTGAATTACTATCATATTTTTCCATCATACTTATAATTTTTGATTGTGGAGTATCTGGATGTACTTGTTTAGATTCTGATGATGATCCTATTTTACTTAATTGATCTTTCATAGCCTTTACAAAATCATTATCTTTTATTTTGAATTCCTTTTGACTAGATGTTGAAACTTGAAATGGTTTAAAAACATGTGATTTTAATTCTTTTTTAGTTTCTGTCTCTGTTTCTTTAAATTTTAATGAATTTTCTATTCTTTTTAACTACTTGTTAATACTTACTAAATTTGCATTACTAAAATTATTTTGCTCTATTATTTTTCTATAAGAATCATTATCTGCTGCTAATTAAAATGGTGAACAAGTTATTTTCTTATCTCCATGTGAAAATTTACTAGTCAACTTAGGTGGATGTTCACTTTGAATTATTTTATCATTTACTTTCCATTCTGGTCTTTTATCCTTTACTGTTATTGGATTAATATTATCTTTTTTCATTATTTTATACCATTTAAAGAATTTTAATCTAATTTTATTTTCGTCTATAAATTCAAAATATTCTTCTTGTAATTTACTAAAATTATTTATTTTTATTATGGTCTGTAATTTTTCTATATTCTTTTGTTTTGTAATTTCTTTATAAAATTCATCTTTATTCCAATTAAAATCTTTACTAATTACATTAACTTCCCTATCCATATTATTTATATTTTCTGTTATGGCCGATGCTGATGGTGAATTTGGAGACAAAAAAGTAGTTTGATTTAAATAATTATCAAGTGGACTTGGTTCTGAATATACTGCCCGTGGAACTGACGAACTATAATCTACCCCTTTCATTTTAAGATCTTTACTAGATTCTGGAATATCTGAAGTAGAAAACCTTGGTTTTATCAATTTTTGAATTACCAGTTTAGAATCATTTTCTTTATATGACGCATATATTACTGAGGGTAACTTTGAAACTCTTCCTAATTCTTCTGTTGAAATGGACGAGGATGAATCTGTATACCTACTACTCATACTTCTGTTATTAAATTTTAAAGATACTTTACCATCTTCATATTGTTCAATTTTACTTAAATTAACATTGGGTTTTATTATTTTCTCTGGTTTTGGAGAAGCTACTGCTCCTTCTAAAATTCATTCATCTGGAAGTGAAATATCTTTCCATTGTATAGTTTTAGGAATTACTGTATTTGTTTTAGTTAAATCTGTTTGTAAAAATCTAGTTTCACCAATTTTAGGTTGTAATTTATATTTAACTCCAAATGTAGATATCATTACTTTATAATGAATCTTATAAATTAATGCTATGGGTATCGATCCTTGCAACATTTTATAATTATGAGTTTTTACTTCTAAAACCATACTTTTTAATATATTTAAATCATTTAATGAAATTGTCATGTCTGGATATACTTCAAATGATATAGGTCCTTCACTTAAACTTGTTTCAATTGATCCTAATAATGAATCTTGAAAATTTACAAATCTTGCATCTCGTATTACTGCCAAAATACTCGTATTTAATCCTTCTCTTGTTAATGGTTTTATACCAACTTGAATTACTCCAATATGAATATACTTATTTTTTTACTTCTATGGATGTCCAATGTTTTATTAGGTGATAATAAAGTTATTCTTTTAAAAGGTTTACTTAACTGAACATCTCTTTCTTTTGTTTTAATTTAGATAATCCGTTTTAAATATATTTATTTTTGGAATTTTATAAATTTGATCTTTATCAACTCTAGGTATTTCCCATTCATTTATTGATTTATTAAAATCTTCTAAAATTAATTCATTTTTATGAATTACCTTTTTATTTCTGATAATTCAGAGTCTTCAGACTTTGCCTTACTCATAGATTTACACACAAAAGGTTTCATTTTTAATAATTAGTCTAACCTCGACTGTGTGCAGGACTTACTTAACATACCCAAAACCTTTTCATATTAAAAATATTTTCTCTAATTATTAATAATGAAAACTCTTTATATGTATTTCTACCCGATAAAGAAAGTCATATATATATATGTACATCTTATATACTCTTAATATATTTAATTTCATTTAAAATTCTATTTTCTTACATTTTTCATATGTACGTACATTTTATTATACGATTGCATGTACGTTCATTAAATTATTCATTTCTTTATCTCATTTATTTTTACCCTTTCTTAATTCATACATAATTATTAAATTATGCATATTCATTATATACTTATAATTTATTTTTAATTCCTCAAATACTTATTTGTATCATTTCATATTCAAGTTCTTATATGTAAATTTAATTATTCTAATCATACATGCATATGTATATTTTAATATTAAAATATACATACGCTTAATTATCATCCTTATTAATCATATGTATGTATGTCAGTTATTATTGACATCGTATTCATTGATATATCAACATTTAATTTGTTTCACTAATTATTATTTTTTTAATCATGATCATGGTATTCATTAATTAGCACATCGTATATATTTTCCTATATCATTTAGATATCACATAATTTATAGCGTAATCATCATTAAGATCATATCAAAATAATGCACATCAAAATTACTAATTTCATGTTATCTATGCACTTAATAATTTTTCAATCATGCATGATAAAATTATCATAAGAATATATGAACATTTAATATGACCATAAAATAAGGATGTGACATTTATCAAATATTTGAGTAATCATCAACATGAGATGTTCTTCAACATGTCTTATATAAAATTTGATGCATGATATGTTTATAGATGATAAGATATTTGAATCATGATGTATGCTTATGATATTGTTATTATGCATTTATTATATAGCATCACTAAATGAAATACTCAATGTTTATCATTTGATAAACGCAGGTTAAAAGTTTATAAGGAAGCATACGGATCTAGTGGCACCGAACCAACAGGACTATTTATATGTCAAAGTTTCAAAAATGTCAAGTGTCCCTGAGTTATGTAATTATAAAACTATGTATATGAGTCCAAAGTAGTAAATAATTGCATTGATGTTTATTAAGTATATGTCATTATGTCCTTACGAATGGAGCTTAATTAGGGATTTTACATTCATGTTTGAATGTTGCACATTATAGAATTTAATTGTATATTTTTCATAGGTCACAGAAAAACATAGGTTCATTCATACATCCTAAATATAGGGACGATATTTCAACATTTTAAAATAAAAAAATTTTTTACACATCCTTTGTAGAATAATTAATAGTTTCCACTTATTTGAAGATTATTAACTATTCTAAGGGAACACGTTACACCATAAGGGGTGTGACATGTAAAGTGGTATTAGAGCAAAAGTTTCCTTATAATGTCAGTTTTGTATATTGCATAGTAGTTTGAATTATTACTACCTATTAAGGGTGAGTTACATAATCATAAGTATTGTTAAGTCCTCGCTGTTGAATGGTGCGATCCATTCATTTTTTCATAGATAGATCATATGCATGTTTAACATGATTATAAATGTGTGAAAACAATGTGAGGAAAACCATAAACCACAAATAGGCATGTTTGAAACTAGAGACAGGGTTGAGATTAATCAGAGGATAGGTGAATAATCATTCAGTTAAGTACACCTATTTGTTAAATGGAGTATTATTTGCAATAGATGTTGTATAAAATGCTTTAGAATAGAGACTGACTTACATTATGATTATGGAAGACCTAGGTACACTATTAGAGATTGGAATAGCCTATGGAATTATATCATATTTTTGATGGTATAGGTTTTTATAATTTGAATGCATGTATGCATTTGATATACTTTCAAGACATCTCAAGGTATAAATAGTAAATAGGGTCTTGATCAGTAAAACTTTAGGCAAAGAATTTTAGATCGAGATTACATAGAGAGACATAAGAGGAATGTACAGGTTACTAATGATTTGTTTGGGAAGTATTATCTAATTTTGATATATTGACATCTTTACCTATGCTGGAGCTGCTTATTCAACTGATTTATGCATGTTTAACATGATTATAAATGTGTGAAAACAAGGTGAGGAAAACCATAAACCATAAATAGGTATGTTTGAAACTAGAGACAGGGTTGAGATTAATCAAAGGATAGTTGAATAATTATCTGGGTAAGTACATCTATTTGTTCAATGGTGTATTATTTGTAAAAGATGTTGTACAAAATGCTTTAGAATAAAGACTGACTTACATTATGATTATGGAAGACCTAGGTACACTACCAGAGATTGGAATAGCCTATGGAATTATACCATATTTTTGATAGTATAGGTATTTATAATTTGAATGCATGTATGTATTTGATATACTTCCAAGACATCTTAAGGTATAAATATTAAATAGGGTCTTGATCAATAAAACTTTAAGCAAAGAATTTTAGATCGATATTGTATAGAGAGACATAAGAGGAATGTACAGGTTACTAATGATTTGTTTAGGAAGTGTTATCTAATTTTGATATATTGATATCTTTACCTATGGTTTACTGGGACAGGATATTGTTGGTACTTGGGTAAATACATCTTATTTATTATACAGAGTATTACTTTTTACTTGATTTAATTGAATTACTATTTGAAGAACATGGTATGATTCTGGAATGAATTAATTGCAAGATGTATTGAGCTGTGATTTATTATGAATTGAAGATAATGACTTTGAAGATTTTATATATGTTAATACTAGTTATAAAGGTATGAATTATCAATTACAACTAATCTTATTACAATAGTTACTGAATGGAAAGTTTTATTATAGGGATGAAGACAGCTATAGTTTATGGCATTGATATACAAAGAAAAATAGTATAACATGGCAGAGACACCTAAAGATTGTAAAAGTTTAGAAGAATTGCTATAATTATTACTGATTAATGAAGATGAAGTTGAAATTAAAACTTGACAGGTACTGAATTAATTTATATAACTTTGTACCATATGATTTTAATAGAACTATAGACATTGAAGGCATAGTTTAAATATTTTGTTAGATAAAAGAGATTTAAGTGATTGTATTATGGCTATGGGTACTTAACTAGACAACAATGAAGAACAAGTAATTATTATTCATGACTTATTATCATGTTATTACGAAATCAAAGGCAATGATAGGGTATAAAGAACATAATGCATATATTTATAAGTTAATGAAGATTTACAAGACTAATATTATAGAAGACTTATGAATTTTCATGATACTTTCATCTTGGGGAAATAAAGAAAGATAAGAATTTGAACAATATTTTAATAGGTTGAATAAAGAAGACTTGTTGATATTACTGCAAGGTTAAAGTTATACAGTTCAAAATATGACATAGTATGGTTTAAAGTTGATAAAGGAATGAAGAAAGTTTATTATTACATATACAAGTAGATTATGGGTAGATTGGTTAATAGAGATGAGCATCCAAGAGATAATGTGAGTATATTGTATACTCTTAATAATAATGACGAATAGAGATTTTGGTATGCATCTTGGTTTAGAAGAGGTCATTTGGAATTAATAGAAGAACTTATTAAAGAGTATGATTAGGGTTTATAGTACACTAAAAGGATGGCTACATATATATACAATCTTATATGATAACATATGGGAAATATGTTTGCAAAAAAAAAAGTAACGAATGGTTAAATGGGCTTAAATGGATTATATAAGATAGAAAATCAGGTGAGTTTGGCTAAAGTAAATTTCAATACTAGGTTTATTGGGACTCTCACCCATTAAAAAAATGTTTAATGTTTGAAGTTTAAGTCAAAATTCTTTTTAGGGGGAGTGAGTTGTCACACCCTCATATGCACCTTAAATTCATGCATACATATATGTATTTTATGATCATGTTATAATGATGTGCAAGCATGAATTAATTATGTTAAATGTCAATGTATAGATGTATGCATGTATTTCATGGTAAGAGAATACATGAAGTATAGAAAATGTTTAAAGTTATGAATGTATGTATAAAGGTAAGGTAAGAATATGATTTGTGCATGTTAGATGGTAATAAAATGAAAATGCACTTAAAGGTGATTATTAGTGAATTAAATGTTCTTAAGGTGCTAATGTGAATTATGATGTATATACATACATTATTTATTTAGTTGAAAGGTGAAAAACGGAAAGAGAGTATGTATAGAAAAGTTGTAAGCATAAGAAAAACATATATGACATGTTTATGCCATGAGAATGTAAAAGGAGTGATTCATGAATGATTAGGATGAGGAAAATATTGTGAAATGATATAGAGGTGAAGCAATTCCATATGATATTGAATTTGTAAAGAAAGAAATGAAAAGAAAGTGAGAAGATGGTTAAAGTGATAAAAATTTGCATAAGATGCTTATATTGGATTCTTTTCATGAAGCTTAATGATGGAATTTTTACATGATATGTGATATTTTAGCATTTTAGACATGTTATTATATGAGAAAGTATATGTTAAAATATGTAAATGAAAGTTTAAATGAAGTTAGAATTTATTATAAGTTAAGTAGTAATTAAGGACATAAATGTCATTTCATGAAAAAAAGGGTTAATTTTTGGAAACCAATTATGTATGGTATGTATGCACATTCATGTAATGCATGACATGTAGGATGCTTATATGAACATGGTGCAAAAATGATGTAATAATAATTAATTAAAAGAAGAAGAATTTAAGTTCGATAAGCAAGCTTATCATATGTTGACAAGTGTTAGCATATGATTAGTCCCTTGTTTGAAATTTACTTTAATTAAAATAAATATAGAATAAAATAAGGAAGGAGGTCAATTTTTGCATGCTCTTTCCCCCTCTCATTTCAACTTCTCCTCCTCTTTTCCCCTTTGCATTCTTTAAGTAGAGAAAACTATAATTTTAAGGTAAATTTTTTTTATGGAGAATTAGGTTTTCTTGTGTATACATACTTATTTTTATGTTATGAGTTCTTTCTTGCTTCCTTTTTGCTTTGTTTTCTTGCTGTCTTAGCAAGGGAAAAATTTTGGCCAAGTTAAGAAATTGATTTGAATGAAAAGATTTTTAGTTGTTTATGGATGAGAATTATTTATTATAACTGAATATGTGATGTTTATTCCATCCCATTTTGGTTTGATGTTGTTTATGTATTTCATGTAAACCCTAACTTGAGTAGCTAGTAAATGATGATATAGTTACTGTTTAAAGTGTGTATGAGATGTTGGTGGTGATAAAATATGGTAAAGATCATGAATATATATGTATGAAAAGTAGAAAAAGGTGAAGTTATGTTAAAGTGCATGCTTGCTGTCAAAAAATGCACTTTTTGGTTTCTTTTTATTTTAAAGGTAAGAAGTTTTTTAAGTCATGTAATTATGTGTAAATATGATTGAATATAGTGTTAGAATGAAGAAAAAAAAGTTTGGTTGCATGGAAATGAAATTATGTTATGAAAATGCTAAAGAGATGAAAAGTAGGCAGCCTTGAACTTGTATATACACTTCTTTAGAGTGCGTTTAAGTTCATGGTTGCTGGCCATTTGGACTTAATTATGTGTGTAACATGTATGTGCATGTGTATATTTAGTATTTCATGATTTTAAGGTGGTTTAGATGCTAAATGGACAAGGGAATGCAAATGTATGCAAAATCAAATTATTTTGGTAGAACTTGATGGCTTACGATAATTTGCCTTTTGATAACCTTAATGATTTTTAAAATTTTTATATAATAGCTCAAATTAAAGATTATTGAGTGTAGTTTCCAATGGTATATAGCATGCTTATTTTCAAGATCATTAAAGCATATGAAAATGGGACGTCATGTACAAAGGTACATGAATGGTACCAAAAATAGTGCATTTCAGCATGATATATAAGACATGCAACCTTTTTACTTTTAGAGGCCTTAAAGGATGAGATAATTTGCATGCTATAGCTTGAATGAAAGCTTTAATGAAAGCTTGATGAATCAAGTTTTTAATAGTATATGGATTGTTTATTTTAAAAGCCAAAAGGGTAGCTTAAAAATTCATTCAGTCCAAGTATGTGCAGAAATGATATTTGCATTTTCTGGTTTTCAAAAGTTTAAGATGCATACCTTAAATGCCTATGTTTTGATATCTTCTTCATTTAGATTTACACTTTGATATGTGCATTAGATGATGGCATAAATGTAGTGTCTTTCATGGTTCATAACTTGTCCCATATGGTCACATAAAGGCATGAACATGTAAGGTGAAAACATGAAGATTACATGAAAGAAAATAACCAAATGAATAGTGCAACATACAAAATGAATAGTGCACCTAACCAAATGAATAGTAATGAATGTTTGGTAACTTAATGAATGCATGTTCCAAGCTTCCCAACTTAAAGTTATTCACACTTAAACCTCATTATTCATTGTTATATACATGAATATACACTTAGAGATATAAATTGGCCTTAATGTCTTATATTTGAGTCATGATTGATTAATGTTCCTTACATGTTATATTGATCAAGATACATGACCTACATACTAGAATGCCTACATATGACTTAAATGTGTGCATGTACTTGAATATGTGGAGGTGTTAAGACATGAATAAGGTTAATGGTCTATTATATTATCAAATGGAGTTCGATGATATTTAAGTATACTTAATGAATGTGAAAATGACTAGGACAGTCACGATGTTTGAATTACATGTATGACTTGTATATGCAACTATACTTGAATGGATGAGTGTGTAATGACATAAATAAGGGTAATTACTTATGGCTTGTTTAAATATGATTCAATGATGATTAAATATTCATGATGAATAGTAATTTATTCAAGATGCTTAATTGACCAAAAAGCATATAAATTACTACTTATGATGAATGTAATGCTACAACATGAAAATGTGCAAATATGACTATCATAACTAAAAATTAAAGTATAACTACATGAAATGGATATATATAAATTCCTTATGGTGTGAAACTTTGTGCAAAATGTAAATGGCTTTACTAATCAAGTGAATATTTAAATTTATCATAAACTCAACATAGGAATAGTGACAGTGACTACTAATCATCTAAATAAGTTTATGCTATCTAAGATTTCCACAATCGATAACTCAATCAATAGTGGAAAGGTGTACATAAGTACATTATAGTTATTTATTTATATATTTACCATACTTAGAATACGTTATGATGAGTCTACATAGGAAATGAATTATGATTGCTCTCTTATAATGATGTTTTATGCATCATTAAAAATTTATGGTATAAAGGATATTATTCTATGATGATACATATGTTGTGCTTTTGAATAGTAGTTATTATATTGAAAATGAATGCCAGAGTATACAGGTTTATATTTTATGATATTCCAATCTATTAAATGAGGTTGGTAGGTGAATTGCCACAGATTCAGAGATGTTATATGATATCTGTTTTCTTTATTCATGAAATATCAATTGATGTGGATTGCGAATAATGATTTATGATGGAAGATTGATGTTATACCTTATTAATTTTCATATTCATCATGATATTAAGCATAATGCTTATATATCATGTCATGAATCATTTACATACATATTCATGTTCATGACATATCATACATGGGATATAAGGTAGGAAAAGAGATAAATGATACAGAGTTATATACTATGAAAGTGCATTGAGTCATGGAGATAATGGATTCCCTCAAAGAATCATACAGTATTGTTCTTATATAGAATGTCACATCCTCAATCGAGCATCCATTATGTATTCATGAATTAGTTGAAATGTATTGTTTTATATGTTATTGGTGTTTTAATGATATGAAATAATTCTTATAATGATAACTACATGATGAAATTAGAGTTTATAGCTTTAATGTTGAAATGAAAATTTTTGACGAAACCCCTAAACGGAACCATTGAACGGTAATTAATTGATGTTTTTGATATTGAAAACACTTAAGATGATTTTTTTGACTTAATTTAGCTAATATGAAAATATAGTTAAATAAGATTTGGAATTATTTATGATGTCATAATTGAGCAATGATGATGTAAGCATGATCTAAGTAAATGAGCTTAATTATGATCTTAATGTATTAGAAAATAAGTAACTATGTATTTATAATGTATTAATAAAAGTATATTATAATATGAAAATATTAGAAAAGTATAATTAGCATTTTTATTAATAATGTCATAATGATATCATAAGTAGTGAAAGTGATGTCATAATTATGATTAGTATTAATTAATGTTATGTAAGAAGATAAATAGATAAATATAATTGAAATTATAATAAGTTAAAGTAGATTTGAATTATTATACTATAATAAAAGTAGGATTGGTATTTGAAAAAGATGTATAGGTATTTGAAAAAGTAATTTTGGAAATTGTGTTAGTAGATGGAGAGAGAAATGATATTTTATTAGATGGAAGATGGTAATTACTAAATGAATGTGTATTAATGAATAAAGGAGTAGGAAATACAAAATTTAGGTTATTTATTAGTGGAATTTAAAAGAAATACATTACATATACATATAGATATGAATAAAGGCTAAAATCTAATGCATTTAGGTGTATGTTAACCATTTTAGGATTGTCCAACACCCCACCCCACTTAACCCTACAGTTTTATAACCTTATCTTGACCTAGATCATAAGTTTGTTCTATTTTCTTATCCTTGGTTGAAACATATCTCCATTCACCACTCATTTTTCTCTTATATTCTTATTTCCTAACTTATCTCTTTAGTTTTCTTACATTTCTTTCTGCATTCCCTAAAGAAACCAAAACTAGACTTCAGTTTCCTTCCCAACCATATATTCAAAGTTGGTTCCTTGAGTGACGCTTAATTTCAAGATAAGATATACTCATTTTTCCATTTTTTACAAAGAAGTCGAAGTTGTTTCTTTGAAGAAGCCAAAGTTTGTAAGCCATTCTTCATATTTTCATCTTCTTTTTCTTTATTCTAGCAAGATCTTTGAGTATACTACCAGGTAAAGTCAAATTACTCCTTATTTTTCTTCTTTTTCATTATGACCAAAACCCTTTTCTAAAGATCCTTCAAGTACATAACCAAAACCATGAAGAATCATGGATTTTGTTATAAACTACAACCTTTCCTTGAAGTTTGACTTGTTTTATGGCTAGATCTAACTCTTTTTAGCACATGCATGTTGATTTTAAGTGGAGAAAAAGCTAAAGGAAGTAAAAGTAAGAAGATCAATATAGATCTATAAGATAAACAAGTGGAAAGCACATTTTACTTGAGATTTTTGTTTTTTGGCTAAAGGTGAGCCTTGGTGAGTATGAAGTAGCTATAGATCTACTGATTTGCATATTAAATGGGTGTTTGATGATTTGGGTAGAATGTTTTATGTTAGTTTTAATTGATTATTTGATGGTTAGATGAGTTAGGATTATAAAGGACATGAAATAAAGTGTTTAGTGGTTGTATTAGTGATTTAAGGTCAAGTTTAAGTGATAAGTTAAGTAAAATTGGTGATTTAGGTTAAATTTTCACTTTAAGTAATAATAAGATAAAAGTTATGAAAAATGGATTTTATTAAGTTTTATTTAATGATATAACATAAGAATTAAAATTGAAAGGAAGTATTATTATGATTAATAAGGTTAGCATTAAGTATGGCCTATACAAATAGGCTTAAAATAAGAATATTTGTTGATTTAAGGTTAAATATGATAGTAAATCTATATAATTTAAGAACTATGAAATAAATGATTAAGTTAAAGTATGATTTAAGTAATTAACTTTTAATTAAGGTTAAAATGAAGTTCTTAATGATGTGTTAATAAGAAGCATATAGCATATGAATTCAATTGGACTTGGGATGAAAGTTTTGAGATGTTTAGTGTATATAATTTGGGGTATGCCGTCAAAATGAAGATAAAAACTTAATTGAGTTTTGAAAAAAACATATTAAGTGGATTTGAAAGGTCTAATGAGGTTATGAATAAAAGGTATAAATTGATTGGTTAAGTTAAAGCATGTTGACCAAACTTAAGGATATAATGAACTATGACTTAAGATATGTTAAGAGGACTTATGATAAATTATAAATAAGAACCAAAAAGATTATTAAGTATGATAAATAATAATTAAGAGTTAAATGAATTGGTTAATTAGTGGTATGATAAGATTAATTAAGAATTTAATCTGTTGACTGAAGTAAAGTTGAAAAAGAGAAATATACTGGAATGATTATTATTTGAGATATACTTATACCAAGAATTTAAATAATCATTGAAATGGATATATTAGATGTTATTAAGTAGGCTAATAAGTAAATAAATGAATGATATGATATGATTTTAAAAGAGATTCTAAGTAAGGATTAAAACAGGGATAACAGTGAATTATGGGTTTATAGACACATGATTTATAGGATGTTTATACTTATACGATTTCACTAGATATTTTAATTAATAAGTTTAATGAGGGATGATATATAATCTAGAATTCATTAAGTGAAGTATATAAGTTGATTTAATGATATAAGATTATACTTAAGTGATGGTTAATAAACAAGTTAAGGCAGATAACATATGATATGATGATGTTAATGGAAGTATTAAATAAATAGGTAATAAACAGTTATATCAAGTATTATTAGACATGTGATTAAGTATAATGATAGAAAGATATTTAAGTAGTGTTATTGTTTAAATTATTAACTAATTATAAGACAGTGTTAGTTAAAAGTGAATATAAGCATAAACATTCTAATTTCATATAGTTCTGATATGAATTAGTAACAGTAGAGTTCAATATATATTAATAACAGGATTGATTTAAGAAAAAATGGGAACTGAGAAGTTAAATGAATTTGATATCAATTATTTCAATATTCTGCTTTTGAGAGTAACTATTTTTAGCAAAAAAAATAGATATGATTAATAATTGGAATCTAGATAAGTTATAATATTAAATTAGCAGTACTAAGATGATGACAGTTTTGTAAATCAATAGTAACATATTAACTATTAAGTTATTAAGTAATTAATTGATAATAGAATTTGAATATAAACAGGAATATCATGATTCTTTGATAAATTATGATAGAGATTGATAATGACAGAATCTTGAGACATCACTGGATTTATTTTGTATTAAAACATAATTTTAAAAGAGGTATACTGAATAAGTTAATATTGATTGATAATATCTATTCTGTTAATTAAATAAGGATAAGATAAAGACATAATTAAATATGATACTACTGTTTTGATAAATTGATTAAGAAATAATTTAAAAGAAGGTTTTAAGTTATTAAAAGGTTTAAAAAGTGCAATTTCAATGATATGATGATTAATTTTGAAAACAAATTTAAACAATTGATGCAATTATGAATAGTAACATAATTACTTATATAATGCTATGATATGATAAATAAATGACATTGATATGTGATTGATTAGTACAATGGTGTATAATTATAAGAATGAGTAATGATGCAATAGAATATATTAATAAAAGATGAACATTGCATTATGATTAAGCAAATCAGTGGATAATCTTTACATACCAACAAAGGAATTAAACAAAGGAAAGGATATTCCAAGTTTGTGCTAGTTTAATTGGAAGCTCCATATCATTTAATGGTCAAAGGGGAGATGGTATGATAATGCAATAGCATTACATAATTAATTATGATATGTTGTTAATTATTCATTAATCATGTCATATACATAATGCATTAAGCATGAACATGACACAGCATGACCTGGAGAAATAAGGAAGGAGAAAAATCTATATATATAAGAAAAATGTTAAATGAGATATACTAGGAATATTATATATTTCCTACGAGAATTAAACAAAAAGGAAAATAATATGGAAAGCAACAAAATAAAAGAGAAAATTAATAAATGAGAAATGGGTTCCGATTTGTTGAACCATAAGTAAGTTATGATATGAAAGACCTGGTACATGCACATATAAATGAAATGGCCAAATGTTGAAAGTACAGATATGAGGAAGAATGCATAACATAAATGCATTCTCATAAAAATACATTGTTCATGAATAAATAATGATGATGCAATAAATGGTATTAAGTTATACAATTATGAGTATATTTTGCTATGACTTCTCGTAAATATACATACCATGACATTCATGTTTATTATTAAATTGATATGTTAAAGATAATATTCAAATTAATGATAATGATATAAACATGATGTTAATATGTTATGTTATAATAATGATGCTGATATTATATATGACGTGCAATGCTTAATGATATTGACATTTAAACAAAGATTAAATGATTGATTTAGATAACAATTTTAAAATGTACTAAGGTAAGTTGATTTGAACATGATTATGATGACATAGTAAATATGGATGAGATGTTCAAATAGGTGGAATAAAATTATGAATAGTGCTGAAATGATTATTAATGATAATGGCATATAAATAATGACATCATGATATTATGTTTGCAATATTTAATGTTATCTTTAGAATTTATTTATACAATGATTATTTATCATTATTAAATTATGGGATTAAATGTGGAAGTAAATAGGACATCTTGATATATGATTTTTGTGATATTTATGCTATACTAGCACCACTGAGTTTTATACTCAACGTTTATCATTTAATGAATGTAGGAACAAGCAAAGCTAGAGAGCAGAATCATTAGCAACGTCAACAACTAGATAAATAATAAAGTTATTAGTAATTAGTGTGGTTTTCATCAGACTTCAATTCTACAACAATCGTGTAATAAATAAATAATTACTCTGGCAGTGATTAAAATATGTTTGGCAGTATTTTAAATAATTGAACATATTATAATATTGGTAACGATTTATCACAAACTTTAATTGTGTGAAATATTAATGTGTGAATGTTGCTATTTAAAATAAGGAGATAATAGTATGTTAAAACCTAGGAATGTTAAAATGATTTGAATTTATAATTTGTTTGATTATTTAAAAAACATTTCTATACTTAATCTTAAATGATAGAGATCCTTTGTAGAATCATTATCAGTTTTCTTGAATAGAGAATTAGTAATCATGCTATGGGAGCATGTAACGCAGTGGAAAGACATGACATAGAACCATAAAGCAATGATGGATTCTTGTCATAAAACCATAGAGAAATGTTGTGTTCTTATAGGAACTGAGTACCAGTACATACAGGATCCAGTATGAGATTATGCATAATCATACAGAAATGAAAGGAAATGTTACAAGAAAATCAAAGGTAGAATGCATAGCATGATTACATACATACAATCATGCATAATTCCTCAATTACAATGAAATGAAAGATAATGTTATTATAGGTGCACTACAAGTGTACATATATAAATTTTTACAGAGACATGATGGCTTATATACAGAATTTTACACTAAGAAAGTTACAGATGATTGTTTATAGTATTTATAAACAAGTTTCCATAACATCCTAAGTTATGTTAAAAAAGTAAAGGCACGATATGAGTGCATACAATGAACTATTCATTTCAAAGATGAAATTATGTTATGATTTGCATACGAAATGATTATTATTGATCTTATACGATATAGTTCTCAATTATCATTGATCCATGATAACATACCATTGTGGATGTAATATGGTATTATACAGAAATAGGTAGTTAATTTTCTTAATGCTATTTGATAAATGTTCATTATAATTATTGAATGTGATACAGAAGTGTTACTATGATTTCATTTAATGTTATATTACATGTAGTATTATCTTGTTATAGATAATTATGCTGATTATGGTTATGATTATGAACAATCATGGTTGTTATATTATTTAATTGATAAAAATGACATTGATGACTTACATAACATGAAATAGGTATTTTCTACAGACATCAATGGAAGGCAAGTGATGTTATTGGTTCAAAAAATAGTGTTTCATGATATTTGAACTATTATTGAGTGTTTACAGATAGTTTTCAATGTTATTGAGTTAAGTGGCATTTTAATGCTATATTAGGGTGATTTTCATAAATAATACTCATTATTAAGATATTTTGTATTTTTATATGATGGTATAGCAAATATTTGAATAAGCATCAACATGAGATATTCTTAAACATGTCTTATATAGAATTTGATGCATGATATGTTTATAGATGATAAGATATTTGAGTAATGATGTATGCTTATGATATTGTTATTATGCATTTATTATATAGCACCACTAAGTGAAATACTCAACATTTGTCATTGGATAAACACAGATTAAAAGTTTACAAGGAAGCATACGGATCCAGCGGTATTAAATCAGTAGGACTATTTATATATCAAAGTTTCAAAAATGTCAAGTACTCATGAGTTATGTAATTATGCAACTATGTATATGAGTCCAAGGCAGTAAATAATTGCATTGATGTTTATTAAGTATATATCATTATATCTCTACGAACGGAGCTTAATTGGGGATTGTACATTCATGTTTGAATGATTGAATGTTATAGAATTTAATTACATATTTTTCACAACTCACATAAAAATATAGGTTCATTCATACATCCTAAATATAGGGACGGTATTTCAAAATGTTAAAATAAAAAAAAAATTTTACGCATCCCTTATAGGATAAATAATAGTTTCCATTTATTTGGAGACTATTAACTATTCTATGGGAGCATATTACACCATGAGGGGTATGACATCTATCATCATGAATAATTACTAGTTTTTATAAGATAATAGATCTATTGGCGAACTCATAAGTAATATTTGCATTCAAGTTATAATTTAAGAAACATATTATTTGTTCTTGTACTATTGCATCTAATATATGACTTAAATTTTATAATTTCAAGTGCTATATAAATGCATATTATCTAAGTTCATTGTATTTTATTTAAATTAAAATTAAATATTTTATATACTATTTATTAGTAAATTATTTATAAATACAATAATATAAAAACTAATTTTTGAAATAAATAAATGTTATTAATTATTACATACATATATTTATAAAATATAAAATTTATATATGATATAAATAAATTACTCATATTTTACAATAAAATGAATTATATAAAAATAATAAAATAAATAAGCTAGCTCATGAGCTTATAAATGAGTTGTTCTATGAGCTAGCTTACGAGCTTATAAATAAGTCAGCTCATGAGCTTACAAATGAGCCAGCTTACAAGCTCATCAATGAGCCAGCTCACAAGCTCATCAATGAGCCAACTTACGAGCTTACATGAATTAAATATTAATGAGCTCAACCTTGGCTCATTTACCAAATGAGCCTCAAAATCAAGCTTGAGCTTGACTTATCAAGCTTAATGAATGAGCTCAAACAAGCTTTTATCAAATTGAGTCTTGAGTAGCTCACAAACGGCTCGACTCATTTGCACCCCTACTTGTACATGTCTTTTTCAAGGTAAAACATAGGTTTTATGAAAACAACTTAATTTAATAATTGTCTACACAATCTAACATGAAATCTTTTTAACATGTACTTTATTTAGAGTTTTTATGAAATGAGCATAAAAAAGGTAGGTGCATTTGATTAATATGGATAATACATATCAAATCTATTAAGTTATTATTAATTATATAGTCTTACATGTACATAATCTTGAAATCATTCAATTATATAGCCTCATCCTTACACAATCTTAAGATCCCTCTTCTTTTATTGCAGGATAAGTTCATTCATGTCCCCCTCCACCTAGAAGCTTATTAGGAGCCACTTTTTATCCATGCTTTCTCTATCACCGATTATCACTCCTTATCCTCATTGGCTTAATATGCAACATTTTATCCACCATTACTTCAATTCTTAAATATGTGATAACTCATTTTAATCCTAAGATCAAAGTTTTCAAAACTAATGTTAATCTCGAAAGTAGTGGTCAAGAGGGGAAGTGAATTAACAGAATTTTAAAAATTAAAATAATTCTGGCAAATTATTTTCAAAACTAGTAGACTATTTTTTAAAATAATGAGCTAAAATGAACTTCAGTAAATTTTTTTGATAAAATAAAATACTAAGCAATTCAGTTTAAAAATAAATCAAAGTTGTAGAAATAAATTGATTGTTTAATAAAATTCCCTTTGAAAAATAATAGTTTGATTAAAATAAAATCCTTTTTATAAAAGTCTTTTAAAGTGAAGTAATTGAAAAATTAGCAAGCTAAAAGTAAAATGAGAAGAGAAGATATAATGAACACATGATATATAATGGTTTGATCTAAATTCCTAAATGCATACATTCACTCTATCAAAACCAATATTTTGAGGCTCCACTAAATCAAAACACTATAATAAGCTTTCAAGGCTAATTTAAAACCTTTACAATCATGAGTTTTTATTAGGCTAACTCACAATCTCTTCAAGTTTTACTAGGATAACTTTATAACTTCAAGTTTTCATAGGTTCACTCAAAACCTCTTCAAGTTTATCACAATTACGCTTACTTAAAAACCTCTTACAATACATGAATACTTTAAAAATAGAATTCCTCACAATCCTCACCCTATTAAAAATATTGAGAATAAAAATTCAAAATGAAGCTCTTTAGAAAAAAACTTTAGATGTATATTAATTTAATCCTTTTCTTATCTAAAATCTCTTGTGTTTTATAACTTTAAAACTCATGTATCTATACTTGAAAGTATGATAGTTATATTTCATACATACATTGAGTATAAATATGTAAGTTAATCAAAATCAAAACGAAAATAGTTTTTTGTTACCTTAAACCAGCAAGCTAGATTTATACGACAGATAGATTTATTACCAAAATTAATTTTTGAAAACTTAACATTTTTAGAAAATGGAAGTATATCCAAAAATCATTTTATTAAAAAGGGGAATTTTATATTCTGAAAGATATTTGATTTGAGCTCCATAGGGTATAAATATTCTCAAATATTTCTTAGCAAAATTCTAGAATACCTTACTAAACAAAATCTCCAAAAAATCCTTTTTAAAATCTTCCATAAAATCCATTGAATGGCTTTCATGAATGTAGCTGATGAATCAGATTTCCGTTGTCAATCTGAAATGCTTCTATCTACTTATGTAACTTAATATATTTAATTTTTGAAAAATTAATTATATTAAATCTACAATAAAATTATTTAGAACCATAATGAAATCAAAAATTCTTTTTAAAATATAGGATAAATATCTTTTCTATATTTTGAAAAATAAAAGCTGTAATATCCACAAAATAATTGCTGAAAATACTGAGTCAAATAATTACCAAATTATATAATATATCCAAATTAAAATCTTCAACCAAAATATTTACTAAGTATATATTATTTATCCATTTAAAATAATCAATCATGTGAAATATCAAATCCAATGTGATTAACATGTAGTTAAAAGGATCGAAAATATTATTTCCAAAACATGAATTAAATTGAATAAACAAAAATTTATTTAAATTAATTAAACATAACTTTACCAATTTTTGACAATCATCAAAATCAAAATGTAAAGTCAACAACTAATAATAGTTCTGAATTCATGAATCATTCTTTCTCTTAACTATTGCTTGATCATAGGATCATCCATCAATGATCTTATATTTATTATTTATAACAACATGGTATTATAGAGCATAAACTTAAGGAGAGGAAATCCATCTTAAACCATGCATATGCATATAGCAAGTTTTTTCTTTCATCTTTATGCTTTGCACGAGTCGTGCAGGATGTCACGACTCGTTATAGCAACTATTTACTTAGTTTCCATACTCTGCACGAGTCGTGATCAACATCACGACTCGTGACAGCAACTTTTCTTCCAAAATCATAAACTGCACGAGTCATGTACAATGTCACGCCTCCTTGCAAGAAGCTTTGTTTTTAGTTCATTTTCATCTCACGAGTCGTGCACATTGCATCATGACTCATTACAGCAAGTTTTTCTCTTATATTTTTGGTCTTGCACGAGTCGCACACAAACATACATGACACATACGAAGTCCCTTTTTCTATATCACGAGTCGTGACAACGAATTCACGAGTCGTGATTAAACATTTACATTGTAACCCTAATTTTGAAAACGCACGACTCTTGGTTATTTAAACACCCACGAGTCATTCTGATTCTTCACGAATCAATATACCTTTTCATTTTCAAAAACCGACTCACTTCCAACAAGACATAACCTTTCATTTTTAAATCCTTCAACGTTTCAAATCATTCCATCTCTTCTTCAACTTCTCTTTACTCGTTTTTCTTCTACCTACATTTGCATACTTTATTTTCTCCATCAGTTTTCACTTTCATCTTTTCACAATGCCTAAAACAACAGGAGGCAATGTCACTGCTTCAAGGAAAAGGCCATTGCCACAAGAATCACGTACCCTTCAACAAAGGTATGGTGCTCCTTTTCCAATCCTCACTGAGGAGGAAGGTGAGAAATATTTATCCTTTCGTCGTAAGGAAATTGCTTCTACTAAATACATGGAT
>CANYBF011603546.1:0-11255 GCA_948192965.1 Dalechampia spathulata | reverse complement strand
TTAGGATTACTTCAAAGCACTAAGGAAGAGTTTTGGTAGGGTTTTAGGGTCTTTTAGCTTATGGAAGAAGGAAGAAAACTAAGGAAAACCATAGGTTTCTAAGCCTTAAAAGTCAAATAAACGTCACGTACGGCCGTACGGAAATTGGTACACCCGTACCGACCCTAAACTTCTGAGAAACCCAATTTCCTGCGAGCAACCGTACGCCCGTACCCCCATTTGGTACGCCCGTACGCACTCGAGGTTACTGATAAACCTAAATTTCCTGCGAGCTTCCTAAATTCCTGCGAGCAACGGTACGACCGTACCACCATTTGGTACGCCCGTACGCTCACCAAGCCCTAAAATCCCTGTATTCCCCTGTCTCGTACGACCGTACGGCCAATCCGTACGCCTGTACCACTACCTAAAATCCCATAACATGCCTTTTAGCACTCCCATTCTCCTAGTACCTGCTTCAAACACCCATACCAAACCTATAACACTCCCTAACACATTCCTAACCTCATAAACTCATCGTCCCTCATCCAACTGAGAAGACATGCTCCTCGATAAGGTGACGACACATAAGCAAGCACATGAATACACATAGCACAATGCACAGAATACATTCTTGAAACCATCAAGGCACATTCATTCTCATAATATACCACATAAACATGCATTCACACTTCAACAACATCACATCAGTTATATACATACGCCTGTACATACACCCTAGCAATCATACACATATACATATACATACATACAAATACACACAAGGTACTAGGGTCCTAGACGCGGGTGTAACATGTTCTGCGCACCAGAATACACAGAGGAAGACACAGAGGCCGATGTGTGTAATCAGGGTCAATATCGGGGATTAAAACCAAGCCGAATCAATCAGAAACCCAAAATTACACGAGTGAGAAAATTCAGGGTCAACAATACCATTCAAATTCCTCTAATCATTTCCTTCCACATGTATTTAATACTCTTAAATACCTTTAAATACCTTATTTATACATAAAATATACTCTCCATCTTTTTCCACTAACTAATAAACTAATATTTTATTTTTCTCTCTCCTTCCACTATCATCAATACCTATACCACTTTTACAATTACCCATACTACTTAATATTATATTCCTCCACTAACACATTCTTTCATACCAAATAAAATATACTTTATTTAAATCCCACTCACATTAATATCCACATAATTATATATTTACTTACATACACATTAATTATTTCAATATCTTATTTATTTATTCATTCTATTTCATATTATATATATATATATATATATCATATATAATATTATATTCATTCAATCATAAATATACATTTTTTTTAATACTAATACAATATTTAAATATCACTTTATACTTACACTTATACATCTCTTATACTTATACCTTATCTATACATTTATTTATACTAATAATCATATATATACTTATATATACGTATACATTACATTCATATTATTTATTTATACTCTTCCTTAATTCTTACATAATTATTAAATTATGCATACTCATTATACACTTATAATTCATCTTAATTCTTCATATTCTTATATTTATATATATACATACATTTTCATACATGATTATACATACGCCTAATTATTTGTCATAATTAAACACATTTAAATATTTTAAGTGTACTTGACATAGTATTTCTTCAAATTATCATCATTCTGTGAATTCGCTAATTATTTTCCTATCGTTATCATAACATTTATTAAATATCACACTTTTCATGTTCTATAACACACATTTCCCATAATTCTACGTTATCATCTAAATTATGATAGTATAGAAAGCAATTTACATCACTCGAAACCTTAATGCAGTATGTGCTAAAAATGAGGATATGACACAATAACAAGTTTTCAAGGCTAACTTAAAACTTTAACAATAAAAGTTTATAATAAGCTAACTTGCAACCTCTTCAAGTTTTTAGCAGATTAACTTGACAACCTCTTTAAGTTTTCAATAGGCTAACTTAACAACCTTTAACAAATTTTTAGTAAGCTAACTTGTAATCTCAAGTTTTCATAGGCTCACTTCTAACTTCTTCAAATTTTCTCATAAAAGCTAACTTGATAACCTTTCACAATAATTAAAAAGTTTGAATATAAAATCTTCCTCACAATCTTTACAAAATCTATTAAAAAAGATTGAAAGTAGATATTCAAAATGAAGTTCTTTTGAAAACACTTTTAAAGATGTATATGAATTAAATCATTTACATTTTGTATTGTTGTTCGTATTTTCTAACTTCAAAATTCATGCATTTATACTGAAAAAATATGATTGTTATATTCCAAATACATAAAGTATGAAAATGTAAGTTTTCTAATCTAATCTAAAAATAGTTTTTGTTACGTGAAATTAGCAAGCTGATTTACGTGACAAATATATTTATTACCAAATTTAATTTTTGAAAAGTCACCACTTTTAGAATATCTAAAAATCATTTTATCAAAAGAGAAAATTTTATATTTTGCAAGGCGTCAAATTTAAGCTTCATAAGGAATATATTTCTTAAAATTTTCTCAACAAAAATGTAAGAAAAATTCCTTACAAAATGATCTGTCAAAATTCCTCATAGAAATCCTCCTTAAATCTTGTTAAATGTCTTCCAAAAGTTATAGTTGATGATTTGGAATTCCTTTGACAATCAATATTGTTTCCTTCCATGTAGATAGTTAATGTATTTAATTTTTAGAAAATCAAATAAATTAAATTTGCGATAATATTATTTGGAAACAAATAAAGTTAGAAAATATATTTTAAGTAATAAGATAAATATATTTCTAAAATTTGAAATGATCATAATAAATCATTTAGATAATTTTTGAAAATAATAAGTTAAAATATTTACCAAATAAATTAATTATCCAACTCATAATCACTTGAAAACAAAACATGATTTAATAAAAATCAATTATCCATATGAGATCAAGGTATCACGTGAGATTAAAACAAGTGTAAACAAGATAGGAATAATTAAATCCAAAATGAAATTATTAATCATGTATAAAGTCAAAAAGACATGATTTAACAAATGTATTTAAAAATAGAAAATATTTAATCGAAAATATATTTATTAGTAAAACTAGATGAACAAAATCACTTAAATTAATTAAATACACACTTAATAAATAATCAATTTTGACATTTATTAAAATCAAAAAGTAAACAGTTGTGTTAGGATACATTATTAAGTTTTATTTATATTTTAAAATTCTAAAATTATCATAATTTTTTAATCAAATAGTATTTAATTTTTTATTATCATATTTTATTGAGTCATATTTTTATTTAATCTTTTAACTAGAAATGCAGGAAATAATGGTTTAATGAGAGAAATGCCGGTAGTTTTAGGATTCAATGTTAAATTTTTTTAAACAAATAAGTTTAATGTATAATTAAATAAAAGTTTAGGAATTCTTTAAGAATTGGGATGATTTAAGGTTTATAAGTTTATTTTTCCTTTGTTAACCCAAGAGGTTCGCGAAAAAATGCTAGAGAAACATGGTAGGGGTATTCCCGGTAATTCATTCCTGCAGGCAAGCAAACTGTACTTTCAAATTCAACACCACACTAGGAGCGCAACGCCGAAAGATCTGCAGTGTACACCATTAAATCACACGCTAAATTCTTTGATCATGTCACTAATTTCTAAATCAGCTGCTCCTCTTCACCAGCAAGCATCGGAACATTCGCGAGGTCTTTTTTCCTGTCTCATTCTTTGTCTGTTATAATCTCTTGCAGTTTTTGCTTTTGATCTTTGTGGTTTGTTTTGTTCCATCAGTTTTCGTAGGTTTTCTTTTTTTTCCTTCTTATGTTTGATTTTGTTTACATGTCTTCCTATTGATCTTATTAGCTGTGTTGCATTTTGGTTCCTTTTCAGTTCCTTTATCCAATTGCGGTTTTCTTGAAGCATTTTTTGCGGACTTGTGATTCATTATATATATATATATATATATATATATATATATATGTATATATATATATATATGTATATATTTGTTTATTTATGTAGTTTACTTTAGAATGATTTACTACATTTTTTAACCGGATTCTATTTTCTTGTTTGGTGACCTTTCATGGTGTATATTTTTAAGTTTTCGAGTTATTTGAATTTTGGCGGAATTGGTATTTTTCTTTTTGCCGTATGATTTTTGAGGTTAAAATAAAACTTGGTAGGTCTGGAGGATTCATAAATGATATACTTTGATGAAGGAAAGTAACAATCAATTCAAGCGGTTGGCGTGATAGTAAACTAGTTTAGGTTTGTCTTGCATAATGCTAGCAGAAAATTTTTTCGAATAAGCTCCTTTTGTAATTCGTAGCAAAACCATATAAATCTGATGACTAGTACTTGAAGTCGTGTTTTATTTACTTTGATGTATGTGGATGGCTTATTGGTGTGATGATAAGAGTGTCTTTGCTTAAGATTTTGAAGGACGTTCCTCCTGATACTGTGGTTATACCTTTAAACTTCATTTCCTTAATAATTAATTTAAAAGTTCTCACTTACTTTTGTGCTTGGGTGCAGTTGAGGAGTTGATGGTCAAGTTTCTTAGTAGTTTAGTACCGGGATTGCTTTGGAAAAATGATTGTCTCTGCTCTTCTAACATCACTTGGAATAAATTTTGTTTTCTGTGTTCTATTCTTCGGTTTGTATTCCATCTTGAGGAAACAACCGAGTTATTATGAAGTTTATGTACCACGCCTAATGGCTGAAGGGAGCTCTAGACGTAGAAAATCTTTTAACCTTGAAAGATTCATTCCTTCTCCTGGTTGGATTAGCAAAGCATGGAAGCTATCAGAAGATGACCTGTTGTCATCCTCAGGCTTAGATGCTGTGGTTTTTATGCGACTTATTACATTCAGGTATTTTGGTTCCCTTGTAAAGAAGAATTTGCTTTGACAACAGAGGTTGCCTGCTTTTCCTTTTCCATCAATAAAAAAACTCTAGTATGAAAATTCTGGCTTCAAAGTTTTGGGTGTCGAATGTAGTTTTGCTGCTGGTAGGCAAAGAACTCATCTTAGTATTGAGATAGATCTAGTGTTGGCTGCTTTATGTTCTCTTAAGTATGCAATGTTTTTGGCTTTATTTGGAGACACATGATATGTTGGTATTGATAATTATGCAAGAAGAATTTGAGACAGATTTTGGGCTCTCTTTTCCATGACCAAGCATTTTTGCATAAAGAAACATGAATCCAGCTGTTCTCTAAGACCGATTTGTCTCTGATAGCTATTATTTGATTGCCTGCCATATGTGGTAGTTTAAGTGCTTGAATTAATTATCAGAATATTGTGAACTTCAAACTTTAATGTCATTGCCTGTCACTTGGATTTTCTAGCTGATATGGGTCTTTCATCCAACATGATGAACCCAATAGCATTTACATTAAAAAGTATAATAAAATGCCCTGGTGATATATGGGAAGTCCTGAGCGACTGAACTGTTGCACTGCCTGATTTAGTATGGCTTTGGTGTTGTTTGGTAACATCTCGAGCCTTTTCAAATATGTCTCTTCCATTTTTTTGATCATCAATTTGTAATGAATTTCCCATGCCATCACTTATTATCAGGGAATCTAGAAAACAAAATTGAAATATTCAATCCAACTGGAGTATTTATGTTTCTCTTTTATGTTGTGTTAAAATTTTGTGTAGCAACCGTTTGCTGATGTGTATTTACATTTTACCTCAGTGCACAATCTTATCAATATTATGGTGCATTAACTTTTCTTATTGTGTTAGTTTTGGTAATCTTTGGTATATATTCGTGTCTGATCTGAATACCCATTTATGTTCTTCTTTTTCTCGTACTGCAGTTTGAAAGTATTTTCATTTGCTGGGATAATAGGGATCTTTGTTCTTCTTCCAGTGAACTGCTTGGGCACACGTCTCCATAAAATTGACTTTGAAGATTTGTCAAGTAATTCTTTGGATGTGTTCACCATTTCAAATATAAAGCATGATTCAAAATGGTAATTTTCATCTCCTTTATAGAAACATGCAGCTTGGAGGTGATTTAGTTTAGAATAGAAACTATGCTGAGGTTAATTTTTTACATAAGATTTCTCTTTACCAGAGCATTGCTTGCTAACTTCATTTGCATGACCTGTTGGCTTTTGCTCATTTTTTAGTTTCTGCTATTGTCACTCCGTTGCACTTTCATAAGGATCCTCAAGTCCTCATAATAAAACTGAAATTTAAGCTTACCTCTCACATTTTAGTAAATTGAGTCTGAAACTTTAGTCTTGATGGATCCCTTGCGTTGCTTCAGACAGTTTTCTTGTCATGTGGCTGGATTATCTTCTGTACTGTATCAGTTTCAAGCAATGCACAAGGGCCTTGCTGTTTTATGCTAGTTCAACACTGTTTCTATGGCTTTTAATTTCCAGTCTTTTGGCTCTTATGTGACTATTTTCCTGCTACTTGCATGTAATATTTAACTCTCCAGTACTCTTTCACTTGTTTTAGCCAATCCTGTAAGGAAGTTGCTTCAATATCTCAATTCCAAATGGTTTTTGTTTAGTTTAGGCTTTGCTTATTCTACTCAGCTGGGATTTTAAGCATTTATTTTTTTTAATGTCTGAAATGAGGCAAGAAGATCTTAAAAAGAAAAGTAAAACTGCATCCATGAACTTCAAGTTTGAAGGATATCTAAGGGCATGGCTGTTATTAGTATCAAGGAAAAATCATTACTTCTGGTCATTTGCAGGTTGTGGATGCACTTCTGTGCTGTGTACGTTGTCACTATATTCATATGTTATCTACTTTATAATGTAAGTCAATTTCTATGCATTTATGGCTTTTTATACATATTTTTTTGGCATATTTGAATTGCTTTTAACTTATTTTTCCCAAACAAGAATGCAAGTTTACCTTCTTTATGTTCAGATGACTTTTAGGTTTGTGTTTTGGTTGTAGATTTGTTAATTATTGTTGTGGAAAGAAATATAATTGGAGGTTCTAATTGTTATTTTAAAATCTAAATTTAATGATAGAGCACTGCTCAAGACGGGAAGAAGTTCTGAGTGACACTTGATTTTGCAGGAATATAAATATGTATCTTCAAAAAGGGTTGCTTATTTTTATTCATCCAAACCTCAGCCACATCAATTCACCATCTTAGTTCGTGGTATCCCTGTTTCAGTTGGCAGCACTATCAGCGAAAGTGTTGAAAGGTTCTTCAGAGAGTATCACCCAACTACTTACCTATCACATATCGTAATTCGTCGAACTAGCAAACTGCAGAGTCTCATTGTGAGTTATACGAATTTTTCCTGTTTTTCCAAGGTTATTTTGTATCATATATGTTTTCCTTTTATGCCTTGTTTTACATATTTAATGTAGAAATTCCATTGGCTGAAGAGAGTGTTGGGCCGAACTCATAATAGTAGCCTAAATGGGGTTGTTACCCATCTCACACAAAATCAATTGGCTTGTGCTAAGTACCAATCTATTCCACTTATATACCACTTAAACTCACATCTTTTCTATTTGGGATTCTCCAACATTCCCCCTCAAATGCAACTGATCTGGATCAGTTGTCACTTGTTAAACATAAACCTTCACCATAAGGTCCATCAAACATCTAGGCCTATCTCAAAGGCTCTAGGTTCACAAATGGGTCTAGTCTCTAGGCTAGTCCAATTCCAGATTTTTGAACACAAGCTTAGGATTATCCGGTCGTTTGACCATCTATGGCTCTAATACCATGTAGAAATTCTATGGGCTGAACTCATAACAGTGGTCTCATCTTGCACAAAATCAATTGGCTTGTGTTAAGTTTCAATCTACTCCACTTATATATCACTTAAACTCCTCGCAACTTTTCCATGTAGGAGTCTCCAATGTTTAAGATGTTGAGTAAACATATGGTTGTTTTGATGAAATATACTGCTATATGCTTAATGCAATATGTTAGATTTAATCGATATCACTTGGTACTTGGCTTTTGACAAAACAAGTACACAAATGGACAGGTTTTATTCACAACATACTTCAATACTTTCCTCTTTGAGAACAAATTATGATGGATCTGCAGGAAAATATTAGATCTAAGATTGTTTAGAACTGAAATAAAAAAAAAAGGAACTAAACTCCGATACTATATTATAACATGCATTAAATTGAATTATTTATAAAGTGATAGCTGACAAAATCTGTAGACAGTCCACGTATACGATATATACTTTTGCTCCAGCAATATCTAAAATTATTAGAAGTGTTTTTTAACATGTCTCTACTTGAGCAATGTTAAAGACCGCATTTCTAAGAATAAAATATTAAATTAAGTGATAAATCCAACCAAACAAGTGTGGGTTCTATAAATTTTGGATATGGTTGGAACGAAACTCTTTATCTCTTGCATGTGGACTCTAAACTTTATTCATCTCTTCTTCACTTCTCACTTCTTTTTTTTTTTTTTGAATATTCTAATATTGGTTTAATATCATCTCTTGGTTGATATACACTGTATTTGAAATTCAATTTCATGTTTAAGTTGATTTTTAATTTCAAGTGCCAAGTAGGTGTTAAAATCAAGTCCTAGTTGTAATTGAGAGGAAATGTTATAGATTCCTATATTGCTAGAAATAAGAAAAGTGAAATTAACTATAAGCACTAAAAATTCCTACAATTGAAGCTGTAATTCTATTAATTTAGGATATATGCAGACCCAAACTCATCTTTTATGCATTTGGACTCTATTTGCATACTACATTGTGAAAGGATTTGCTAGTTAGTTCTCTGGTGAACACATTTGCAAGTTGGTCAACTAGAGTCACATTGAAGATACCCAACACCTATTTATTAGTTTCTCTTTTATAAAATGTCTATGAATCTCTAGAAGCTTTGTTCTATCATATTGAATTGGATTATCAGCTATGCTGATTGTTGTTTTGTTATAATAAAAGAAAGTCAAATTGTTCTTTTCAACCAACCTCGGTTCCTCCATCAACTTTTTAACCATAATAATTCACAAATTCCTTGAGCCATGGCATGATATTTAACCTCTGCACTTGACCTAGCATGTTTTCCAACTCTTGCTTGTAGTTTGTAATCAACTCCAATTGAAGAATCTGAAGGCTTACATCTCAACATTCTATTTTCTTCTAAAGATCTAGGATATACTTCCTTGGGGAGATAAATATTCATCTTTAAGATCTAGCAACCTTGATCTTGAGTATTCTAATTTCTGAAAATCTTTGATCTCAAACTCATGAGCCATAGTCTTTTCAACTGAACAATCTCATCTTTAGCATCTCTAGTAGCTATTGTCTTCAATTGCACAATGAGAAGTGCCACTTTATCTTGAAAGTGTTTCATAATTAGGGTATGATGAGCATTACTTTTAATATCCAAAAGATACCATAGCTTTACTAAATTTATTGAACCATGCTCTTAATGATTGTTTTAAACCATATGGAGCTTTCTTTGATTTACAAGCCTTTGTTTTAGATTTATAATCTTCAAACCCTGAAGGGCTTTCCATCTATGGCTCTTCTTCTAGTTCTATATGTAATAAAGCATCCTTGATATCAAATTGATGTAGATCTTAGTCAAGGTTAGCTACACAGGACAACAAAACTCAAACCGTGCTAAGGTCTCTTTGTAGACCATTCCATGGGTTTGTGTGAACCCTTTTGCTATTAGTCTCATCTTTTTTCTTTCAATTGATTTTGTATTTCACAGTGAACACCCACTTGCATCCAATTGGTTTATTTCCTAGTAGACAAGTAACAAGTTCCTAAGTTCCATTCTTTGTCAAGGCCTTCATCTCTTCAACCGTAGCTGCCTTCCATTAAGGATTCAAGTATGTCTCTTTCCAATCCTTTGGAATACAAACAGAAGAAATAGGTGAGACAAACTCTATAGGACGGAGACAAAAATCATAGGAAATACATCTAGAGATAAGGTGTTTAGTTCAAGTTTCTAAGGGCAATAGTAATTTCAAGATCAAAATTGAATGGATTAGAAACTAGAACAATATTAGAGTTAGAAAAACTAATAATCAAGGGAGACTCATCATGTGCTTGAAGACATGGACTCCTACTTAACATCATGTCATGCTTAATAGCTAAACTTGGCTTATCTTGATGGGTACAAGTTCTCAAGTCTAGTCTATTTAGTCTCTCTAATGGTTTAGGTTATTATTTTTTCACATTATTCTTATCCTTAGGATTTGGTAAACAAGGATGAAAGAGAACAAAAAGAGAAACAGATTAGATGACACCACTTCTTTTCTATGCTTCTCTTGAAGAGGTGGGTGGAAATAAGGTGCAATTTCTCTAAAGATTACAAACCTATTTTGTGCACTAGTATTAGTGTTTAAAAAAGCTCTAGGCGCACTTAGGCGCTAGGGGGTCTTGGAGCCTAGGTGCAAGGCGCAAGGCGCAAGGCGCAGGCACGCGCCTTTTTGAGGTTAGGCGCAAAAATAAATAAAACTTAAATAATAAAATTCAAAATAATTCAATTTCATCCAACCTAATAAATATGATATAGTACTTAAATTCAAACAAGAACAACCTAAAATATTCATTCAATTCAACGTAAACCAAAGCAAATAAAAAGTATCACAAACATAGAATTGAAACATAGAATAGAAAACATAACAATCTAACATTATGATCATTAATGATCATCTTACATGTCTAAAGAAAGCTCATCATCCTCATCATTTTCACCCTTAAATGATTCATCTTCAAATTCTTTATCACCCTCAAACTCAATTTCATTATCATCCTCATCTATTAGGGTTAATTTTCCTTTCCCTTTTCCCTTTGAAGAAGCACTACAAGGTGGAATGGATCGTGTGACATTTTTATTTTTCACTGATCTAGTCACATAATCATCATCTTCAACTCCAGCTACCCTAGCCACTGTAGCCCATGTCAAATCATCATCCTCAAACACAAGATCCTCATCTTCACTTTCTTCATCCATTCTACCCATTAACCACTCATTGCTATCATCTATATCTTGAAGTGAGATAGGATCAATCAAGTGTCGTGAGTCAAAGCGACACTTCAATGCTCGATTATATTTCACAAATACCAAATCATTTAAACGTTGTTAAGCAAGTCTATTCCTTTTTTTTGTATGAATCTGCATTACATTACAAATAATATCTATCAACTTCAATTTAAAATCATATAATATATTGAAATAAGTATTATTGTTTAAGCAATTATTTCACTTACATGCTCAAATGTACTCCAATTAC
>CANYBF011603435.1:0-11075 GCA_948192965.1 Dalechampia spathulata | reverse complement strand
TCATACTCACATGTCATGCATATGCCATGTTACTTTTATCGCTATATCACATGTCATGCATATGCCATGCCATCTAAATGTCATATAGCTTTATATGTCATTTTTACGTGCAACCTTGCAACGCCAATCCACATAACGCGCTATGTGCTTACATTTACGCTCGCTTGCTTGCCTGCTTAGGATAATTAATCCCAACTAAAATGGTAAAATCGATCTTGGAAACTCATAGAATATATCTCCACCACCCGAACCCAATCTCTGAAGGGTTTAACTAGCACTCATGCTATGGGTCGGTTGGACCAATCCGGAACCATCCGGTGGTGACTCCTTGCGACTCTTTCGAGTCCATATCATTCCCTAAGGGAACCCCTTAGGAAGACTGCCTTTCGATCCAAGTGTGGTCCCCGGTCCGTGACTTTCGCAAGCCTCGCTCTGGGCTCCGGCAGAAACCGGCGCTCACAATAGTATCATACATGTATAATTTTAAAGTCACTCAATTGTGTAGCTCCTCCCTATATAATTTCAACTAAAAGTCTTTTGACTTTCTCAACACATCATCCAATCACTTTAATATGCCTTATCTTATCATCTTTATCATATGCCTATAAGATCTACTTAGACTATGTCAGTCTAGGTTTTGATAACAAGTGTCATAGGTATGGATTTTAGCCTTTGATGGGGACCCATGCAATGCTCATGTAAGATGCTTCTTACATAAGCTAGCTTTCAAACCCTCATAAATAATCTATTCATGATCAGACCTTGCCTCTTATATGAGCATCTCTGACATTACCATCCTAATTAAAAGAGCATAAAAAGCTCTTTGGATAGCATAGGCATCATATGAGAGAAACACACACAAAAATAAGAATAAGGAATTATAATTGAATAAATCTGATTACTTATTTTATTGATGAATATGATTGATATAACCACTTGATACTCCCACTCCATGTATAGGTAGAGGGAATATCCTACACTAAAGACAAGCTTAGCAGTGCTTGCTATCATGCTTTATCCTTAGACATCACCTAAGACTAACAAGTCACTCCCCCTTAAAAAGCATTAGGAGCATATTTGGGTGTAGTATGAGTAGGCATCAAAGTGTTTCACCCACCACACCCCAAAATACATAAATTAAATATAAATAAAAAATATTTATTCTACCCTTAAGTAGGGAAACCTCCACCTCTTACAGATATGAAGGTGGAGAAACTTGATGTTAATACCTTTTTATTCTCTTTTATATACAAAGGGGATATGAAGTACATATTAGAGAATGATCCCTAGTCCATCTTTAATGAACTACTGGTGATTAAAGAGTGGCCATTAGATACCCTATTAGAGGCCATTGATTTTGTGCCCCTTTTATATCTAAGCATATGGATTACCACCTAATAGAATGAATAAATAAAATGCCTTAATCATGGTTAAACTTTTTAAAGACCTAGTTGATACATATCTTATGAGGCATTATGTTTTAGGAAGGTGTCTTATTTCAAGATAAAGGTAAATATGTGTTAATCAACTTTTAGTTTATGGTTTCAATCATTAGTTGGGGTGTAACAAGATCATATGGATTATAATCAAATATAAAAAGTTATTAGACTTTTTCTTTTAGTATGGAATTATTATTCATGTTTTAAAAGACTGTAGAAAGAAGAGGAATGTAGAAAGAAGATGTGTCCTAAGTTTATCAAAGCTAAAATATTATTTATGGCTTAAGTTTCCTTATTTTAAAATAAGGATCAATAGAAAGAGGAATTAGGATGGGTAAAGAAATTAAAAGAAATAAACTAGAAACATAAAGGAGGAAGGCAAAAGGATTAAGAGGTACACAACACTCACCCAACAAACAAAGGAAAATAAATGGATATAGTGATGGTAGTACCAAATGATTTGATAAATATGGTAGTAAGGCTTGAGGTATAAATGATAAACATCCATTCCTTAATAAGGATTTTTACTTAGATAAAGGAAAAACTATGGCTTTGAAAAATACTTCTTTTTAAGAAATGGTGAAAGATGGTTGGAAGAATAATGATCTCAAAAATGCTTTATATCTAATGATTCAGATCCAAACATTAGCTTAATACCATCCAACCTAACACCATCCAACCCAATATTACCTAACCTCCTACCATCCAGTCCAATACCATACATGACCCCAACCCAAACATGCATTATAATTTACTAATTCCCTAAAAAATAAATGAGATTAAGCATAGATCAAATACCATAAAAAAATCCAAACATCATCTAATTGACTCTCAAAATCTATTAATATGTTTTACAATGCTGATGAACATGTCAATAAAGCATTAAAACAAACTAATGCTCTCTTGACAACAAACCTGGTTTCTTATCATTTTAGCCCAAAGATTAAGAAGACTCAAATGAATTCTTTCTTTAAAAATCTAAATAAAGAGAATAATTCATTGGAGATATTTGAGAAGGGATTAATATAGGAAGCATAACAACACAATTAAAGGAAGAGGTGGAAAAGGGAGGTGAGGAGGAAAGGTAGTTTGTATATTAAAGAAGTTGAAGATAGTCATGTCATTTTAGAAAGAAGAAGTGTCAAAAAGTCTAACTTAAAGAAGCCATCAATGTCTATCCTAAGGCCATTGGTGCAATAATGAATCTCAACTCTTAGAATTATCAAGGTTTTGGGCAAGCCTTGATAATTCAAGCTCTTAAAGAGCTCAGTGTAAAGTATCTCCCTTCCATTTTTTTTAATGGAATCTAAGTAGAAGTCATTAAGAATGGAGAGATTTAGAAGAAGCTTATAGTTTGATAAGGGTATTATCAAGAACTTAATTGACTTTTTAGGGGGGTTTATGGTTATGGTGGCTTTAAGGGATTCATCCAAAAGTTTTAATGAAGCTACTAAGAATCTCATGCATATGTACCAGGGAGAAAGGAAAACTTTATATATATATAATTTATGGAGCATTTAAAAGAGTAAGAAGAGAGGTTATACTAAATCATTTGATAATGCTTAATCTAGGGCATTAATTCCATTGGTTATGCATAAGTGATTTAACATAATAATGAAAGAAGAAGACAAGATGAGAGGAAGGAGGTTTATTACAAGTTAACATTAAGGTCTCAAAAATTTTGTTAATGAAAACTATCTCATGGATTTGGAATTCAAAGGCAATCAATTTATTTGGATGAATAAATAAGTGGGGGTGAATTGTATTATGGAGTGGTTAGATAAAGCCTTGGTAAATTTTAATCAGAGAGATGCTTTTTTAAGAGTAGATTTCATCCATGATAATTTTCTAGGTTCATAGACCTATTATTTTGGTTAATAATAAATCTTATAAAAGATTCAAGAAAATTTTTAGATTTAAGGAAAGTGGAAGTTGAGTGAGAAGTGTGAAATGATTATTAGCAATTTATAGGATGAGGGTGTCAAAGCTTATGGGAAAATGAAATATTTGAATAAGTTAAATTGTTACAAGGTAAAGCTTTAACAATGGGTTACATCTACTAGTAGTAATAGAAAAGGCAAAACAAAATGAAGATTTGAAGTCAAAGATTGATTATCTCACATTTAAACAATTAATATAAGAGGAAAAAGCAGAAGAATAAATCCTTTCCAAGGATTTTAAGATATTATAGAAAGCTAAACAAATGCAATGGCTCTAAAGATGAAGAATTCAATGGTTATCTACTAGTGATAAGAATACTCACTTTTTCCATACCTCAGTAACATAAAAAGAAGATAGAGGAATCAATTGATATGAATTAAGGATGAAATGATTTGATTGGTTGAGGATGAACACAATATCATTTGTGTGGTTAAAAGGCATTTTTAGAAAATTTATTTAAAAGAGAAGATTGTAGTGGTGAATAGAGTTTTGAGAAACGTTAGGCATATTCTCAATGATGATATGAATAAACAACATATAACTCCTATTTCAATGGAGGAGGTGTTGACTTTTTGATTTTGATGAATGTTAAAGTTGGTTTTTTTTAGTATGTGTTTAATTAATTTAAGTGTTATTTATTAATTCAATTTTAATATTTTTAGATTTAATAATTCCTATTTTTATACACTTATTTTGATTCATATGATTTTTATTCTTAATGGATAATATATGTTGACTATTAATTTCATGTGATTATTGATTTTTTTTAAATTGGATAATTAATTTATTTGGTAAATATATTTTTTAAGATTCTAATTGGATAATTTGACTTATTATTTTTGGAAGTTTTATAAGTGATTTATTGTGATCATTTCAAATTTTGGAATGATATATATCGTATCTCTTAAAGATTTTTTCTAACTTTATTTATTTCCAAAATACTTTGACAGATTGAATTTATTTAATTTTTTAAAAATCAAATATATTAACTATCTTTGTTGAAGGAAACATATCAAATTATCTTTTGGATCTTTTGGAAGCTCTACAATGCATATCATGCAACAATTTAAGGAGTTTTGGAAGATCTCTTTAGTAATGAATTTTATTAGAATTTTTGTTGAGAAAATTTTCCTCTTTTGACAATAATTTTCAGATATTCTAAAGATGGTAAGTTTTCAAAAATCAAATTTGGTAATAAATTTGTGTGTCATGAAATTAGCTTACTCATTTCATGTAATAGAAGCTATTTTCAAATTGACTTTGATAAGCTTACATTTTTATACATTATGTATTTGGAATATATGATCACATTTTTCAAGTATAAATGCATGAGTTATTGAAGTTAGAAAACACATGAATACAAGGAATAAAACAAGAACAAAAAAGAAATTACTAGTTTTGAAAATAGTTTGCTAAAATTATTTTAAATTTTTGTAAGTTTGTCAATTCACCCCCCTCTTGACCATTACTTTTGGGACTAATATTTGGTATTAGAGCTTGTCTCTATTTTAGTAGAGATCAAATGGCAACTAGTTCGAGTAGCAACATAGTTCTTGTTCAAAATGTTAAAGGACATTCTACAACAAAACCTCATTTGTTTAATGGAAAAAACTACTCATATTGAAAGACTAGAATGAAAAACTTTATTCAATTGGTTACAATTGAATGTTGGAAAAGAATCTTGTTTGGTGCAATACTTCCTACTGAATTGGATGAAAACAATTACATTAATGCTGATTGGAAGCTAATTTAAGTGAATTCTAATGCTGTAAATATTTTACATTATGCTTGTACTATAGGATAACAGATTTGAAAGAAACTTAAACTTATTTATAAAGGAATGAATCAAGTCAAGGAATCAAAGATAAACATTTTATGATATGACTATGAAATGTTTTTTCTATAGAGCCTCATGAAAATATCTCATAGATGAGCACTTGATTTACAAACATAATGAACAAGCTAAAGAACCTTGGAAAAGGCATTTCAGAAGAAGAACAAGTGAAAAAGATCCTTAGATCATTGTTTGAGAAGTATGAATTAAAAGTTACTATTTTATACGAGGCAAAGTATGAAATTATTAGCTCACTACTTGCATTTGAGATTATTCTTGACAAGAAAAAGGAAAATAACAAAGATAAGAAGAAAAAGTCAATTACTCTTAAAGATTTATTAAGTGATGAAGATTTAAATGATAATAATGATGATTTTGTCATGCTTACACAAAGATTCAAGTAATGATAATGATGATGTTATCATGCTTATATGAAGATTCAAAAAGTATTTTAAGAAAGGTGATAAGTTTTCAAAAAGAAGAGGGAAAAAGACATTTTATCCGAAAGAGGAGTTACACTCAAAGAAGGAACAACAAGAAGTAGTATGCTACGAATACAATAGGCTTGGACATATCAAGCTAAAGGGTCCAAAATTGAAGAAAAAGGCTATGGTGGCTACATGGAGTGATAATGGCACTTCAAGTGCAAAATTTGAATTCAAAGACAAAGTAGCAAACATATGTTTTATGGTGAAAAGTGATAGTGAAAGTGAGGATGATCAATAATAGGTAAATCATGCATCCATATCTTATTATAAACTTGAAAAAGGTTTTGAAGAATTGTTTTCTATGTTTTCAAAATTGGGTAAAAAGTATTCAATTTTGAAAAAGGATTTTAAATCTATCCAAGAGGAAAATTTTATTTTGAAAATTGAGAAAGAAAAACTGGAATCTAAAATTAGCAAGCTAGTTTTGGATAATAGCATTTTGATAAAGGATTTTGAAAACTTAAATAATGAAAAAAGAGGTTTATATAAATTAAGATTAGAAGTTTTAAAAGAAAAACAAGCAAGTTCATTGGAACAATGATGAAAGTAAATGGCAATGTAAGCTTTAGAGATCAAAGCAAAGCAAAGATTATTGGAAAAGGAGATGTCGGATCAATACCATGTATTGAGGATGTCTCATTGATCAAAAGATTGAAATTCAACCTCCTAAGTTTAAGTCAATTATGTTGTAAAGGTAAAAGAGTTCTTTTTGAATCTACTCATTGTAAAGTTCAAGATATGCATGATAATAACACGTTATTTATTGGTAAGAGGCATGATAATATTTATTTAATCGATTTGAATGACATCAATGAAAGGTGTTTGATTTCATATCATGATAGTTGGCTATGACAGTGTAGACTAGGTCATATGAGTATGCATTTGATTTCAAAACTTTGAAAGAAAAATCTTGTTAATGGTCTGTCAAAATTAAAGTTTGAAAAATATCATGTTTGTAGTATGATGTGTGCCATCATGCATTATGTTTTAGTAGTTTTAGGTTGTGTTTGTGCATTTATTTCATTTCATTTTTGCTTTGATTATTGTTTTTTTTAGTAGAATTTGATATGTGTGTTAAGTGTGTAGCTTTAGGAAGGCAAATAAGAAGAAACAAGAAGTTTTATGCATAAAGGAGCAACTCCACTATCATGGACCCCAACTCCATAATCGTGGAAGAGGAGCCAAGATGGAAGGAACCTATTGGAAAATTCCATGATCGTGGACTCCAACTCCACGATCATGGAGTTCATGGAGAATTACCCAAAACCTACTAGAATATTCCACAATCGTGGACTTCAACTCCATGATCATGGAGTCAAGGCCGAAGTCCAAGAGGAAAGCTACTGGAAAAGTCCACGATCATGGACTCTAACTCCATGATCGTGGACCTGAAATTATTGGGTTAAATGGAAGATTACTTGACAGAAGATAAGGGGGAGAAAATGGATTCCATGTGAAGAAAGAAAACAAAAAATCTTAAAGGGCACTAATGGGCAATAAAGTCCACATCATAAAGGAGTGATAAGCAAAGAAATGGACAAAATCCAAGAGGGGGCAAGGGTGACCTCCACTTAAGAATTTAAGGGAAAGACTATTCACCAGCAGAAGGATATACGGGATTCTGAGTAGTCTTCTATCTAGGGTTTTCTTCTATTCTTGGTATTCTCCATTTTTTCTTGTATTCTTGTTGTAAGCCATGAGTGGCTAAATACTTTTCACTAAGGTTTGATTTTTGAAATCCCATTTTGGGATGACTAATTGTGCTTATTTGAATATTACTATGAATGTTTAAATCCAAAGATTGGTTGTAGAAACAAAATCTCTACTTTACAATTTCAATGAGAGTTGGATTGTAGAATGCTTGTTCATTGAGAGATGTTCAATTCTAAAGGTTAGTTTTCTCAAACGATTTCTTATGCTTTGTGATCACAATGAGAGTTGGATTGTGGAATGCTTATTCATTCTGGTTAAGTAGATGTGTATGAGAGATCTACATGTTCCTAATTCCTCTATGATTGATTATTAGCTTCCCTAATCAGAGGACCATGACAGTAACTAAATGAATTCGAGATTAGTAAGAAGTTTAGTTGGTTTTGCCTTGAGAGAGGGTTATCAATGCTGCCTCACTTTGCTTGAGTGTCTTTTCTCTCCTGTAAGTCTTTCCAATAGTCCCTTTTAGTCTCTTTCTTTCAAAACCTTAGGAAGTCGGCATAAGGACAGTGAGGATCCCTCGATAATAAAGAAGTCTGCTTTGAGGCTAGACACCTAGTAATAAGCACATGACAGTTATCCTAATTTGGTGATGATGATCTCAAATCCTATATTTCTTACCATTGTTTCACCTTCTTATCTTTAAGTTCATTTTACTTCTTTACTTACAATTACAATTGGTTACTTCTAGACATCAAACCATTATTGTTGCTTAAACAAATAGGAAATCTGAGTAGAGATGGATGGACTATAAATCCTCGAGGGATCGATATCTTACTACAACAATCTGTATGCTTGCAGTGAAGTAGTGATTAAAACTACTATCATTTCATACTATTTAAGGAGCGATCAAGTTTTTAGCGCTATTGCCGGGGATTTGTGTGTTTAACATCGCTACAAAGAAAGTAAAGTTTGATTTAAGCATTTTTTTTGTATTATTAATCTTTTAATTGAGTTGTGTAGGTGTATGAGTAGGAGAACAAAAAACTCACAGTCAACATTGTTAGAAGCTTGTGTAGATCCAACAAGGCCTGAAAGAGAAAACCAAAGAATTTCTCAAGAAAGGATTGTGCATGAAAATCTAGCAGAGATGGCAGAAGAACAAAGAACATTGATGGATGTGGTCAGGCCTGGTTTATATGTTAACCAACAAAGTATAATGAGACCAACTATTACAGCCAATAATTTTGAGATTGAGCCAGCTCTACTGCAAATGTTTCAGTCTTTGGTACAGTTTTTTGGTTTATAGAATGAGGATCCTAATGCTCATATATTGAATTTTCTGGAGATTTATGAAACTTTCAAGTATAATGGAGTTATCGAGGATGCTATAAGATTGAGGCTATTCCCATTTACATTGAGGGACAAGGCAAAGATTTAGCTGAACTCATTGACTCCAAGATCAATCATGACTTGGGACTAACTTATGTAAGCATTTCTGGCCAAATACTTTCCCTTGATAAAGACTACAAAGATCATCAAGGAGATTACTAACTTTCAGCAGATGGATGGTGAGTCTTTATATGAGACATGGGAAAGATTCAAGGAGCTACAAAGGAAGTGTCCTCATCACGATTTGCTGAGAGAGTTGTTGCTTTAAACATTTTACAATGGAGTAAATAAAACCACTAGAGGGACCATTGATGCACCAGTTGCAGGGTCCCTGATGAAGAAGACCATAGAAGCAATATATGAACTGCTAGAGAAAATGGCACCTACAAATGCACTATGGGCATCAGACAGGTCAAAGACGGTAATTAAGGAACATAAAGGTGTTTTATCACTTGATGTTGTTAGTGCTTTGTAGGCTAAAGTTACAAATTTAGCCAAGCAAATCAGCAACTTATCAAAGGTGTCGAGTTCATGTAAGCAGTGTGGATAAGCAGGACATGTAGTGAATGAATGTAATGCATGCGAGACCATGGAGTAGGTAAGTTTTATAGGCAATATGCCATAATCCATAGGAAGACAAGGTAACAATCCTTATTCCAATACATATAACTCGGGATGGCAAAACCATCCAAACTTTTCTTGGAGTAACAATGCAGGAAATGTTCAAAAGGCACAATAACCAACACTGTCCCAAAATAATTTTGAGTCCAAATTGGAGAAATTCATAGAGCTGCTGGGAACCAAACTAACAAACCAAGAGGAATCATAGAAGCAAATGGAAACTAAGTTTGATCAAATTACAAAAAACCATTCCTCCTCCATCCACAACTTAAAGGTTCAAGTGGGGCAGCTTGTAACAGTAATTGCATAACAGAACCTTGGAGGACTTCCAAGTAACATAGAGTCAAACCCTAAAGATCAAGTAAAGGTAATCCAACTAAGAAGTGGTAAGGAATTGGTTAGTAAGGGTAAGGAACCTACTATTGTTGAGGATGAATGTAAGAAAGAAGAACAGAGACAGAGTAGCTGTGAAGCTGGACCTTCACAAACATAACAAGAGGCTGAAGGAAGACACTACCACGAGTGTGGCAGCCAACTCCATGGTCGTGGAGTTGGATCCAAGCAGAAGATAAAGGAAGATCAGCCAGGGCCAGGTAAGTACATACCCCCTATTCCATTTTCGTAGAGGCTAGTGCAATCAAAAGAAAATGAAAAATTTGTTGCATTTATGGAAAAATTAAAAAAACCAATTATCAAAGTGACATTTGCTGAGATGATTCAGGACGTACCTAAATACACTAAATTTTTGAAGGAAATCCTGGCACACAAATGCATAATTAATGACACACAACCAGTTTCATTGACTGAAAATTGTAGTTCTATTGTGTCAAGTAAGATACCATCAAAACTACAAGATCCAGGAAGCTTTACTATACCATGTAAAAGTAGGAAAATTGGTATTTAACAAGTGTTTGTATGATTTGGGTGCAAGTATCAACTTGATGCCATATGCCATTTTTTAGAAGCTAGGTTAGGGAGAAATCAAAGCCACTTTAATGGTAATTCAACTTACGGATCAATCGGTAAAAAAACAATTTTGTATCATTGAAGATGTGTTAGTTAAAGTGGAAAAGTTCATCATTCCAGTAGATTTTGTAGTGTTGGGCTATAATGAAGATGTCAATTGCCCCTTGATTTTAGGGTGACCTTTCCTAAATATAAGGAGAGCCTTAGTCGATGTACATGAAAGAAAGCTAATCTTGAGAATTAGAGAAGAAAAGATACAGTTTTGCATGAGAAAAGCAATGAAAATGCCAATAGAAGGTGAGTCATGTATGAAACTCAACGTAATTGATGAATGTGTGTCTGTTATGCTAGAAGAAGAATTGAAAGATGTCACAATAAAGGAAGAGATTGAGGTAATAAATAAGGAAGGTGGTGAACCATCTAAGACAAAGTTGTTGGTAAGAAATTCTAACCCTACTCCTCCTTCAATTGAAAATCCACCTGTTTTGGAACTGAAAATTATGCCTAAACATTTAAGGTATGCTTTTCTAGGTGAAAATGAAACATTGCCAATCATAATATTTAATAAACTAATTGTAATGCAGGAGGACAAGCTACTCAAGATGGTGTTAGTGTATGCTTAGAGCATCATGTGTATTTGTACTATACATTTTTCATTAATAAAGGCATTATTCATTATATAGTACAATGTTTTGAATGAACTTGTTTTACTTGGAGTATTAAACTATATATTGAAGTCCATGA
>CANYBF011603147.1:0-12640 GCA_948192965.1 Dalechampia spathulata | reverse complement strand
CGTGAAAATTCATTTTAATAAAAATAATTTTAAGCAAAATTATTTTTGTTTGATCATGGATAATTAATTAAGAGGACTATTATCACACAAAAATTACTGGAGATAGCCCTACGACCAATTAATTCCAATCCTTTCAAAAACAACCACATTTATACGAATAAAAATATCATTTTATCGTAAACATTAATTTTGAGGCCAAAATTAATTACATGTAATTATTTTATGACTTTTCCAGAATACTTGAGCCACTGTAAAGCATCAAATACCACTGGATACATAAAAAATACAGCAAAATAAGGTCCAAAATATGATTTTTCTGGAAAAATGTGAACTATGTGCACCGCACATCAGGCTATGTGCGCCACACATGGGCTAGGTGTAACACACATAGATCAACATGTGTCACACATTGTTGATGAATCTGCAAGAAAATGAAATCTGTCAGTACAGAAATGATCTACAGACAAAATCCAACAACTTTAATGAAGACAGTACCTCATTTTGACCTCGTTTCGGCCTTCGGTTTGATGAACCAAACAATTAATAAAGCAATTAATTGAAATAATTAATTTTAAAGCCAAAATCAAGTAGATCTGGATAATTTATGACAGATCCAGAACCCCAAGTGCATGGAAAAGCTACTGGAGTCGCTGGAAAATTCAAAACCAAAGCGGTTCGGGTTGAAATCGAGTTTTTCTGCAAAAATCAGGATCTATGTTCGTTGCACATAGATCTATGTGCACCATACATGGAGTATGTATGGCGTACATAGATGTATATGTGGTGCACATAGCTTTGAAAACTGAAGTAAAACCAAAAAAATTTCAGCAGAAACCCTATACTCGGCCCCTATCTAGGTAGATCGGACCTAAAACCAGGTTTTTGCTTGTGGGTTTACATCCAAATCATAAGAAAAATAATTTTTGAGTACAAATTATTTAAAATCTGACTTGTTTAAGGCAGATCCAGGGCACCCAAGGCATGGAAAAGCCTTAAATGACCTTAAAATGGCCAGATCGGGGGAAAAATCAGAAGAAACTGGGAGAAAATCGGAGTTTTCTTTGAAATCTGGGGGGCTATATGCGCTGCATATAGCCCTATGTGCGCCACACATGAGCTACATGTGGCGCACATACCCCTTAAAATTGAAGGAAAATGAAGAAAATAGAGTAAACGTGAAGAAATTACCTTGTAGCAGAGGGTTTTCTTCCTTGTTCTTGCTTCCTTCCGCGTATAGGGAGCCTAACTAGTGCCAAATTGTCTCTAAATCCTAAGATTTAATTAATTAAGTGCTTACTTAATTTTTGGGAGAATTTTGGCAGAGTTTTGGGTGCCCCTTGGAGCAATTTCGGATCCCCTCAAATGAACCCCGAGCTCTATATTTATATAGCAATTTTTGGGCGTGGAAATTTTGTAATTTTCACTCGGATTTGAAAATTTTTAAACCTATGTGTGTCACATATAGGGCTATGTGCGCAGCACATAGCCTATATGTTGCGCACATAGGTCTATATGCGCAGCCTATAGTTTGAAAACCCTCGCGTAGGGCCCATTGCGGTCACTTCCGGGATGTGCCCCAAAGCTTATAAGCGTTATTCAACGTGAGGAACAACTTTGTAGAACAAATTTTTTCCAAATTCGGTCCCGAGAAGGCTCTCGACCAAACATCTTTACTATACAACGTGCGTAGCCTATAGGGCTATGCGCTACGCACGTTGCATTTTCGCCCTATGTGCTCCGCCTCGTATGGGCGGAACAGAATGAGTGTCATATGTCCAGGAAAGTGCAAACAACATTTTGAGAAACTTTTCAGTTATAAGTTTTCTCAAATTCGGCCCCGAACATCGAGTTTTGCTTAATGGGCCCATTTTGAGCCTAACAGGCCTTTAGGGCCAAAAAAAGTGGCATTCAGGATGCCGTGGATCATGCCTCGCGTAAGCACTAGCAAAAATGTGTTTTGTACGTTTAGAACACTCAAATTTGACAAAGTCGGGTGGTGGGCCCACCAGTGTACTATTCATGAAGAATAGTACACTGGTGGGCCCCACAGCATAAAAAGGCCTAAGAAGTGGCAAAAGGCATGCTAAGTGTTTTGCCTCAAGTAAGACAGTAAGTAGGATGTGTTCTATGCGTACAGAATGCATCAAAGTGGACTATAGTGTTTAACGAGCCCCACTAGTGTTTAGCGGGCCCTACAGTGCGGTGAGCCTAGAAAGGCGGCATTCGGGATGGCACGAAGTGTGCCTTGTGTAGGGCAGCAGCGGGATGTATTCTGTAAGTACAGAATACACAAAATAGGCCAATAGGGGTATCAAGCCTTACTATTGCCTGGTGGGCCCCGTATGTGCACTATTCATAGTGAATAGTGTCTAGGGCCAAAAATGCAATATTTTGCATTTCAAGTGGCTTGCCTTGCGTAGGCAACAGTGAATGGTGTTCTGTATGTACAGAACACCCAGAATAAGTGACGGGTCCCGCCAGGCGCCATGGTGGGCCCCACCAACTCTGAGATGTTCTGTGCATCAGAATACACAGAGGAAGCCTACAGAGGCTTATGTGCATAATCGGGGTTGATGCGGGGACTAAGACCGAGCGAAATCAACAGAAGCCCGAAATTGCACAATGGTGAAAAGTTAGGGTCAACAATACCATAATTGGAAGATTCTAAGATCCTTTACAATATCACTTAGAATTTGATTCAATATCCAATTAGGGTTTGTGATGGCAACAAATATAAAATCAATTCAAAATGGTATTTAATTGAAAAATAAGGTAAATTATATTAATTTAATGGTTAAATTAACTAAGTTTGATCATGAAAATCCAAAATTAAGAGATTTTAATATCCTTAACATCAATTAAAGTATGGATTTCAACGCTCAATTGGATTTCAATCATGTTGAACATGTAATATGTATCATAAATAATAATATATGTGATGCATATTGCATTCGTTAAGTGAGAAATAGTGAAATTATAAATAAAAATGTCGATTATTTGATTTCTACAAGCCATTTAAGGTATTATCAAACCCTAAATGTCATTGTAGTGTTCGGTATAGCAACCAAGAACATAAATCAATGCATGAAATCGAGAAAAGTGAAGAAAAATGGAAGAAAAAGAGATTTACCAAGGCTAGTAAAGTTATTCCTCCAAAATCCCAAAAGCTTACGGTTTTAGTGAAATCAAGTTTGTCATTAATCCTAATTAATTATTTAATGAGGTGATATTTTAATTCTGAAAGAGCTTAATACCTTGGAATTAAAATGTTTGTATTGTATGTTTTGTTTATAAAGATAATACCCAAAGGTTATTTATAAGAGCATTAGGGGGTGTGCCAACCCTAGGTTGGTAATATAGGATAAAGTCCCCTTCCCCCAACTATGTGCTATACACATAGTTAGAAGCCCATTACATGTGCTACCTCTTACGAGCCAAATAGTAGACGAGCTACATGACTAAATGACTTGTAGAGGCATGAAACTCATGTGTAACTTGATTTTGGAAACATGAACCCATGTCGAGCCATACCGATAAGGAAACAAGTTGCAATGTGCATGCATAAGAGGTTAACAAAATTGCACACATGGGGGCGAAAATTGAGTGTTAACACCATCAACATATAATAAGCAAGTTTAAGTTTAAAATAATCAAGAAATATAATCCTTCTACATGTTGTTCTTCTATTAATTACAGTCCATTTGTAGATACCATACATACAAGTAAACCTCATGTATCATACAAACTTAGATAATTACCATAAATTCATTAGTATATTAGCTTACCAAAGTTTAGAATGAGACAAAATTAAACTTCTTCATCAAACTTTTACACTTCCATCATTTGAACAAATTCATGGAAAGGGAGTAAATTGTGGTTCTCTAATCGTCATTCCAATTGTGTGTCAAGTAAGGTTTTTCATAATATTCTAGAACTAGTGAATGTATTATGCTACGCACAGATATGGAAGAATTATTTCATTTATTGATAATAGATATGTATTTTTTGTTATTATAACTAAATGTATTTGGTTATTTTTAGTTAAAATTAATATAACATATTATATAACAATTAAAATTTTATTAATACATTTATTAAATAATATTATTTTTCTATATTTTAATTATCTTACATGTGATATATCTTTCCTTATCTATTTATTTTAAAAGAATGTAACAATGACATTATTTATGAATACTTTTCATTTGTATTTATTCTTGTTATTTTGGAGATATTTTATTAAAAATTAAATAATATGTTAAGAAATTTAGTAATTTTATTATTAATTTATATTTTAATTATAATTATCAAAATCCTTCATTTTCTTCAAATTACTTATATTTAATGTGACATATTTAAAAATATTTAAAGCAACTCTTCATTTTATATATGCATTCTCTTAATAAAAGTCTATTATTGATTAGAGTTTAATTCTAATTATTTCATTCACCTATATTTAATATGACATATTTAAAAACATTCAGTGCAACTCTTCATCTTATATATTCATTAAAATATAATACATATTTAAACTTTTCATTTTCTTAATTGTATCTAATATGATCTATTAAATAATAATTTCATTTTATAAAATTATAAAATTTAATTAGTATTGAAATTTTGCATGTTAATTATTTACTTATTTACTTTTACCTTTTATGAGGTAGCAAAAGATCAAAATACCTTTCAAATAATCTAATTACATTTTTATTTTCAATGTTTACATATATCTTACTAGTATTACTTATGAAAAATATCACATCTCGTATAATACATTCAAATTAAATTAGATTAATGATTTATATTGAATATATTTTTTGATAAGTTAAATAAACTAAAAAAACCTTTGAAATTTTTAACTATCATAAAAGTGACTATGATAATAAAAGTGTCATCACTGCTTTCCAATAATGCATATCAAACTTCTTTCCAACATCACCCTAAAATGTAATTTTAGAAGAAATGCCACTATAAATTTATTAAAGATAATCAATACTGATACAAATATAAAAGTGATGCAAACATTATTAATATTTATAAATATTAAATTACAGATATCTAATACTTACTAAATGGTCGGTATTTCAATATCTCTATTTTTTCTCATTCCAACAATTTCTAAATATCTAATTTTTGAAATGTATCAAATAACATTTGCACCCAAAAAAATTAAAATACTAAAAATTGAAAAATAAACTATAGAAGTAAACCAAAAGGAATATATAAATATTTAAAATTAAGATAATTTAAAATTAAATAATACTTGTACCTGATAAAACTCGATTATCATTGATGCAAGCTTGCATTAAATCAGAGGTCATGAATTCAAATTTATTCTTGTAATTTTCAATACTCCTTCAAGTTTTTGTAAAACAGTAGAAGATAAAAATATTATTTTTAATTCACATGATAATAGTTGATAGTACCTTTAAACTTTGTACAACTTCGATATTTTTTAGGACAAACAAACAACCTTTAATCAATCTTAGCTTACTTTGTTGCATGAGTCTTTCGAATAGTAGCATGTATTAGATTTTCCTATATAACATCAATAAAATACTATTAATTTTAAAATAATCATGGAATGAAAATGGTTGTATTAAAAATTCTTTACACATTACATTCTTATCAATAAGGATCAACTTCAAGTTAATTAGTTCACAATTGTCTTTTGTATTAAGAATTTCTCACATTCTATATACTTGCATCCTAATACTTTAATTATCTTTATTAATATTAAGATCTGAAAGTAAAGAATATATCATATGTATTGACTAAATTTTCAATGAATTAAAATGTAATGAAAAAGGAATAAACAATTTCCATTATATACTTATCTATATATGACAAACATCAACATAAGAGGAACATGAAATGTCATAATTTAATATCCAAGTATTTAAAAATATTAATTATAGAAGATTAAAGGTGCTTACTAAATGGAAAAGGGAATATAAAAGGGCATAAAATACAATTCAACCATATATAGGATAAGATACGATATAGAGGGACAATGAAACATAAATATTAGAGGAACATCAAAATTCATAATTTAATAAGCAATTAATTGATAACATTTATTAAAAAACATGAAAGGTCTATAAAAAAATAAATAGATGAAAAAAATTAAAAGAGAGATATGAAGGATTAATACACTAAAACCAAAATTAAAAGTCAAAATCATACAATTTATACAATGTATTACATAAATAACAAATACTTCTAAATCATGTCATGTAAGCATGTGAATATTTACCTTTATATATATATATATATATATAATTAATATCTATAATTTAACACATTAAATATACTATTTATAAATGATTCCATCTTACCAATTTTCTTATTCATCTTTATTCTTCTTAAACCATATAATTTATTGAATAACATCAATTATTAATACTTTATTAATAATAATCCATTTATCGACATTAATTATATTTTTATACAATACTAATAATATCAAATTTATAAGTATAATAAAATAATTTAAATATTAAATTATTATTCTTATTTAATTAATTATTGATTATGTTAATAATTTAATTGTTAAAATTAAAAATATAACTAGATATAATTATGATCGTAATTAAGATAGTGCCAAGCTAACTAACCTTCAGCCTTCAACAATCATACCTCTACAATAATTAAGGATTAATTTGTCTGAACTTCACTAAACAAGAATCAACTTTGTACGAGGATGAATAGAAGGCTAAGTGCTTACACTCATATGTTCAATAAGTTATAAATGTAAAACGGATTCATGTAATTTAAACAGCTTAATAATAACATGCAGTGATTAATTTAGGCAGTCGTAAACTTATCTTAATCTGAGATTGAATTAATCTTACTCTTCCAAAGCTTTTCTTCCTTCCTATATCTTCTATGTTTTCGATAATATATCTTTTCCTAACAGCCTGTAAAAGAATTCTAGAAACTACATGCTAAATTTTTAATTTAAGTGATTTCTTCAAGTCGAAGAAATATGGCTTGTCTGCTAATGGTTTTCTTTTTTTTTTTTTTTTCATCTTTATAATTATCCTTTAAATCACGTATATAATTAGATAATATGGTATAATTTTAGCACTCACCAAATATATAGTTCATGCATAGTTCAATTTATCCATTATTTTAATTACTCATTTTCACTCTTTCTTAGAATTTCTAATTTCTTGAATAATTTATTAATAATTATTTTTAGTCCGATCATAATTATATCTTCGTATATTTTTAATAAAATAAATATCCACTCATAAAATAAAATAATGCAAACACTTATGATTATTATTATTATTTATTAAAATTATGTTTGATATTAAAATTTTAAATAATACGTATAATAATAAAATTTTGTTAAAATTAAAAATATTTAAAAAAATATAAATAATCAATTAAATTAAATAATTAATATTAATTTGGAAGATATATGACAAAAGGCTAATATCTTTGAAATAAGAAATTAATTTACCTTTTCTTTTCATGAATATCCTTTCTAAAAAAAAATGTGTGTGTATATATATAGGTATAGAAATATTAATATAAATTTTTATTAGTAAAAGTATGAAATAAAACTATAAAATTGAAAAAGTGGTACTAGTAATGTTGATTATTTTAAATAAATAACATAATTAGAGTTTAAAAATATAAATAAAATGAAATTTGATAAAGTCATGGAGTATTATTAATCTTGATTAGGAGGTGGATGTTTACAGCGAAAGATAAACAAGTCCAGCTTTCTTTACACAGCAAGTTGAGTTTGATAATGGCAGATAGAGGGGAAATGAAATGGGAATTCCCCAAAAAAACTGGACTAAAATTAGACAAGTTTGTCTAAAATAGATGGACAGAGAGAAATGTGAGGCTTCTATTTGGAAGCTAAAAATGAGGAGAATATCCAGATAGAGTTGTTTCTGTCATGTATATTTTGTTGCTTTCAGATATCATAAAAGGTGATGGGCCTTTTCCTTGCAATTCTCAACTGTATTATGAACAAATTCTGTTTCTGCAAGTTTGCTTGATCGAAGGACAAGAAATGTGGCTACCGAAAACAAATGGATCCAAGAAGGGCGGAAGTGGGTTGGTCGCAGTTGCTATTGACAGGGATAAAGGAAGCCAAAATGCATTGAAATGGGCACTTGAGAATCTCATGTCCAAAGGCCAAACTATTGTTTTAATCCACGTTCCTCAGAGAGGATCCTCGTACGCTGCTGGTAATGGTTCGTCTAATCCCATAACAAACTTTCAGCCATTCAATTCTTCATAACTGATGTCGGAAATGTGCAGGCAACGGTTACACCGGTGATTTTACTTCTACCGCGCAACGTGAAAAGTCCACAAGGGAACTCTTCCTTTCATTTCGTTGCTATTGCACCCGCAAGGATGTAGGTTCTGTTGCCCCTCTCTCTTTCTCATATTCCTTCGGTTTATGATTTTTTATCCTTTCCTTCTGCACCAGGTACAATCCCTTGATGTCGTTCTCGACGATCAGGATGTTGTTAGAGGACTGACCGAATATGTTTCCTACGCTGCCATTGAGAATTTGGTCATTGGTGCTTCTTCTAGAAATGGATTTATCAGGTATTTCCCTCGTCTTCCTCTCCTTCTTCATGTTTTCAAGTCATCATCATAACTCAACTTTTTGTTCTACAGAAAATTCAAGGCAGACATACCAGGCAGCGTTTCAAAAGGGGCACCTGATTTCTGCAATGTATACGTCATCTCCAAAGGGAAAATTTCTTCAATGCGTCAAGCTTCTCGTCCCGCTCCCTTCGCCTCCCCATTATTAGATCAAATGCAGAACCAAAACAAGCCAAATGATGCATCTTCTGATACTATGTCCGTGTATAGTCCAACCAAAAGAGGTGGGTGTTCCTTTCACATTTCAAGCTCCCTTTCCATTTTCTTTGCCTCGTTTCTAACCCATTTATATACGTGCTTTTGCATATGGTCCTTCACAGCAGAACGCCCACTACTAAAGCCACGCATGTCGCTGGATGAATCCTTCAGGTAAGTCATATATATGCATATTCATCAGTGAAATCTGAGGGACAAAGGGGTCGAACGCCTTAATATTAGTGTATGGGTGGGTGATGCTTGTCAACCTTCCATGTGTAGAATGAAAAGAGTTTCAGGTTAATTGCATAGTGTTTATCCTTCATTGCGTATCGTGCTAAGAACGAACTGGCGAAATTCCTGTTTCCTCGTCTGCTGTTAACGCAAATGCATCATCAATGAATGCAGACGAAGAATTGGATATTTGCAAACAGCTTCCGAACTCTGTTTGTTTTCTGCTTTGTTCAAAAGGCTGACCCCATATATGGTTGTGGATGACAGATCACCGTTTGAAAGACCAGGACGAACTTTCAATATCAAATCATTTGCGGAATTCATGGATTCGGAAAGTGACATATCATTTGTCAGCTCTGGCAGGCCAAGCACCGACCGATCATCTTCTGTGGCCTTTGATTTCTTAGATTCATGCCTAACATCACGGCTTTCAACTAGCTCAGAGGCGAGCTTCGGATCAATTCGTTCAGGACCAAGGTTCAACGACCTTAGTTCCCTGCATGATATCTCATTTTCCCAAGATAGTGGAGCAACGTCATTTTCAGGTTCATCACTAGGCATGGTGAGCACTTTATCTTTTTAACAGGATGCTTTAACACCAACCATCCCGTTTGAATACAAGTAATTAACACCATATTATGGGCATTTTTGGAGTAAGTAATTTCGGATCAAGGCGGAAAGCACTGCACTGTTATTTCAGCCATGCGTCTTTATTACAAGAAATCCTTTCTCATTAAACTGAATTATTATGTACTAAGAAAAAAATCAAATGTTGAATGCAAATGCCTGTTGCTTAGTTGTATGGTAAACACGCAGGATGACGTGGAAGCTGAGATGAGGAGGCTGAAACTAGAGCTGAAGCAAACAATGAACATGTATAGTACTGCATGCAAAGAAGCTCTCACAGCAAAACAAAAGGTACTGAGAATCAATATTTCCTAATCTATCCGCCTTAGGAGTAGAAGATGGAGGGTTACAAGTTGTAATGATCTTTACCTAGGCAATGGAGCTTCACCGCTTGAGAGCGGAAGAAGAACGAAGAATGGAAGAGGCTAAACTAGCAGAGGAAGCTGCATTGTCAGCTGTAGAGAAAGAGAAAGCCAGATGCATAGCAGCAATGGAAGCTGCTGAAGCGGCCAAGAAGATAGCAGAACTGGAAGCACAAAAGAGACTGAAAGTAGAAATCAGAGCCCTGAAAGAAGCAGAAGAAATGAAGAAAGTAATGGACACTTTAGCCAGTCAAGATGTCAGATATAGGAGATACAGTATTGATGAGATTGAAAAGGCAACGGAATTCTTTGTTGAATCACGAAAGATTGGAGAAGGAGGCTATGGCCCTGTTTACAAGTGTTATCTCGATCATACACCCGTTGCGGTTAAGCTATTACGACCTGATGCAGCCCAGGGAAGGTCCCAATTTCAAAGAGAGGTAAGGAACAAAAAGTTATTTATACTTGAACCTAATGCAATTTCTTAAAGCAACTCGCAAGGATGTAGCTTAGGCTAACGTGAAACGAGCAAGACCCTATGAAAACAAGCTCTAAAAAACTCTACTGCTCGTGCATTATCAAGTTCTTCATTGTTATTTCACACTATGGTATCCGAGATATCAAACGATCCCCATTGATTTGTCATGGAGTTTGCCTCGCATGACAAATCACATTTTCCATATCAAGTCAAACTCTATAGCATGGCATCACTTATAAGTCCAATTTTGAAGCTGAATGAAATAGAGCTAAATTTGTAATCTTTGGATTGGTGCATGTAGGTGGAAGTACTTAGCTTAATAAGGCATCCCCACATGGTACTTCTTCTAGGAGCGGTCCCAGAATATGGAATTCTAGTGTATGAATACATGGCTAAAGGGAGCTTAGAGGATCGTCTTTTCCGGAGAGGGAACACACCAGTTCTTTCATGGCAACTCAGGTTTCGGATTGCTGCAGAAATTGCAACAGGGCTGCTGTTTCTCCACCAGACGAAGCCAGAACCGCTAGTGCATCGTGACTTGAAGCCAGCAAACATATTACTAGACCAGAACTACGTGTGTAAGATAAGTGATGTAGGGTTGGCAAGGCTGGTCCCAGCAGTAGCTGAGAATGTAACGCAGTATCACATGACATCAACAGCTGGAACATTTTGCTATATTGACCCAGAGTATCAACAAACGGGAATGCTAGGAGTAAAATCTGACGTGTATTCACTAGGAATCATGCTGCTGCAGGTGATTACAGCCAAGCCGCCAATGGGTTTGACTCGCATTGTAGAACAAGCCATTGAGAAGGGAAATTTCGAGGAGATTCTAGACCCCGAAGTGACCAATTGGCCAATGGAAGAGACGTTAAGTTTTGCCAAACTAGCACTGCAATGTGCAGAACTGAGGAGGAAAGACAGGCCAGATCTGGGGAAGGAAGTACTGCCAGAGCTGGATAGGTTAAGAAACTTCGCGAACGAGGAAATGAACCAAGCATTTATTGCCGGCAGTGGAGGCCCCTCCCCACGCTTCAGCTACATGTCAAGAGCACAGGTCGGTAACTAAACATATTGCCAGTCGTGTTGTCCATGTTGGGTGTAAGATAACTGAAAAACATGGGCTGAAAACTGCAGGAAGTGATGAGCGATCAAGGAGAAAGTGTACATAGCCGGTCGAGCATATCATCCCTTGCAGAAACAGTGTCTGAAGCTAGCTAGAAGCAACCAAGGAAACCTATCATCCTGTGAAACATTCTTGGGGAGAGGAAGGAAAGGACAACAATTTTTTGATTGGTGCACATATTCATATTTCAACTGCCTGTACCATAATAGTTGAGCTGCTGAGTCCATGTATATGGTTATTATTTTGCACTTTGGTTAGGGAAACCATTTCTCTAACACCACATTTTTTCCCAAACTCCAAAAACTAATTCCATATCTGCTGAATCTCTGTTTTCCACCATTGGTGACTGCGTTTAGTAGCATATGGAATCATAGAGCTTTCTTCCCAAAAAAATTAAATTATAAATAATATTTATTTAATTCGTTTGCCATCAAAAAAATCCAAATAATTCTTTTTAACTTAAAAAAAATTCTCTTTTAACTGTTGGTGATAATAATTAGAAAAATTGAAAGAAAATGTTTTGCATAAATCTGGTTGACTCCTGATAATAAAATGATATATTATTATTTATATAATAATAATAATTATATATTAATTAATATATAGATAAAATTAATATGTGTCATTGTATTATTATATTAAAATGTATGTTATACATCAATATCAATTATTTCACCTATCATTTATGTTATTTTTATAATATTTTTTATTATATATATCTGTAGATATCAAAAAAATTCAAATTAATTTCTGGATCAATTAAATTTATTTTTGATCTATAAAATTAATTAGATTAAATAATTATTTTAATCTAATAAATGAAATATATTTTATGGATCAATTAAATAAATATTTTTGATCTATAACATAATTAGATTAAATAATTATCTTAATCTAATAAATTAAATAGATTTTAAACCAATCAAAATTATCTGGTTTATTATCTAAATTTAAATTATTTTAATAGTAAGATAAATA
>CANYBF011602889.1:0-16261 GCA_948192965.1 Dalechampia spathulata | reverse complement strand
GACCTCAAATTAGGGTTTTATGCTTTAGTTATTTGGTTTTGGTTGGGTTGTATTAAATACCCAAGTTATTTTGCTTGCTTTTCTTTATTTTGGGTGGGTTGTATTTGCCCACAGTTTACTTTTCTGCTTTTTATGTTTTTCTTTATGCTTTCTTTATGCTTTTCCTTTATGCTTTCCATATTTGTGTATGCTCCCTTGTCTGCCGTATGCCATGAAAAGTATGCTAATTGAACTTAAACCTAATGCGTGCCTAGGAACTTTCTTTGAGATTAAACAAAGTGAACATAATAAGATGGAATACGAATAAATTGAAACCCCGAACCCAAACTCTGAAGAAATTCAGGCCGCTTTCCAACACGGGAAGACCCGAGTTTTATTTCCTAGTTTTCTTTTAGTCATTCAATTGAATTGACAAACCAAACTAGGTGGCAACTCCACATCATAAAAGCAAATTGTTTTCAAAAATTAAAACGAAAAACGCCATTGAGAGCAAGCACCACGGCATCTCACGCCGAACAGCATACCGGGCTCCCGCGTCCGGGACGCCCTACTCTTACAGGTAGCATAAGCCAAAAGAGTGAATGGAAAATGAAAATAAACAATCAATGTTATGTAATAAAGAGAAATGTAGGATATAATTCACCAATTTGATGCTATAAGCAAGCATCGAGCATGGGTCAAAGTCCATTGAATGTATCAATAACAATCATGAAAAATGCAATAAACATGAGTCGAGTTATGAAAATGTCATAAGAATTAATTTTTCAATAAAAATCAATCAAAAATATAAATTAAAAGATGTTAAGATCATATAAAGTCACTTAGCAATGAATCAACATTCAATTAAGTCCAATTATAACACCCCAAGCATTAAGACATGCTCTTGTTGTGTAATTACAGATCTTATAAGTTAAAAAATTAATAATTACTTTATAAGGGATGCTAAAATTTTTTTAAAACTTATCTTTAGTGCTTGAGCTATGGTAGTGTTAAACATGCTTAGGTGTATCAGTTATAAGCATTAACAATCCTGTATATATGAGTCACAACATATCATAATCATTTAACTTGTGCCATAGGTGATAATTACATATGTCATATAATATAATTATTTTATTGCCAAAATAAGCATAAGAGAAGTTGCATAAATCCCAAGGGAAAGGAGTCCATCATGAAAGTTTGGGTTCTCTACCATAGTGTCTGGTTAAACCCCTAGACCTGCTATTGACACCACTAACCCTTATGCTTTTTCATAGCACTAGTATATGTTTTCATCAATTAACAAACACTGAGAAAGTCCCAGTGGTGCTAGTAAAAATGATTACAAGCAATATAACAAGCAAATAATATCATATAAGCAATCATTTCAACTTAAAATAGATCATTTTATTATTTATCATATCCTATATAAATATAGCCAGACAATTAAGTAACCTTTATCTTTCACACCTATACCCAATATAACATGCTCCTATAGCATAATTAATAACCCTCTATGAGAGGAAATCATTAATTACACTACAAGGGATGCATTAAAGTTTTTATGATATGACATCTATTTTATCATCACTATATGTGTACCTAAGTATCTTGGCCATCTATATACATGGGTCATATCATTTATATGTCATGTCATATTATCATTACTATGGTTATACATTATCATACATTATTATTATATTGATATCGAGGAGTCACAATATTAACACATTCATACGCATGTCAAAATATAAGATATAAATACTACTACTAGTATAAGTGATGCTTAAGCTACATAACAAAAATATTTAAGAGTATGTTAGCAAAATGTCCAAGCTGCTGTAGAAGTAAGATTCTACCAAATCCTATTCCTTACTGACTGATGATTTCCTAACCTTGTCCCTCACCCAATGGACCAGTACCTGTATTCATCAAATGATAAACACTAAGTATATAACTCAATGGTGCTATAAAATATGAAAAAGAGGCTATTTAAGTCAATAAAAGTAAATAATAACAACTTATGAAAATCATCAATGTGTGTATATATATATATATATATATATATATATATAGTGTATAGTAGTCATATCGTATCATTAAACATCATGTCTTATCATTAAGAAGCATTTAAAAGTGGTAACATTGAAGTGAATACCATGAAGGATTTTCCGTAACATTTCGTGTATTAGATGTAGTATAGAAATTAAAAAGAGGAGAGGAAAAGAATAGAATGTCAAATTATTGGAAGGGAAATAGAGGCTGCCCACTTTCAATTATACAATTATCATATTTTAATTAAATTATCAACTTAATCAAGGAAGGGTAATTAAGGAAGGGTCTAATAAGAGCTTGACACTTGTCAAATTCCGATTGGTTCCTTCCTTTACTTATCTTTTTTCCATTTAATTAAATGTTTTATAAAAAAATCATATCATACATTTCATACATAAATAACACACATCTCATATCATACATATATATTTCTAGTTTCCAAAAATACCCCTCTCTTTAAGTTAAATTACCAAAATACCCTTTACTTTTAACTTAACTTATTTTTAATTCTAACTTCATTTTTACTTCCTAATATACATTTTAACCTCTACGTTTATATAGAATATCATGTTTAACATATCTAATAATCTTATTTCACTTATAAATTCCATTCTAAGGCATCATTAGGACCACCTTTCATAAGCATTCAAAATGCACATTTTAAGGCAAGAATACTCCATTTTCATCAATTTAACTATTCTTTTACCTCTTTTAACTTTAAATTCTATATCTTATAAAATTCCATTCATTCATACCATACTCACAAGCATATACTAATCATAGCCCAATCATACTTTTCATGCACCATTCATTCTCATGCATAAAATACAAACTTGTAAAGATACTAATAATGCGGATGTGACATTATCACCTGTATCCAATATTACTCTTTACCTATGAACTGCACCATATAAACATCATACATTAACAATTAAGTACAGTATGACTTTGGGAATGCAATGATGAATTGCACTCTCTCTATATTTTTCCTATATCAATTCCTTTACCTCTGTGATTGTGTACAATCTCATATTGGGTCTAATGTACTGGTACCTCTGGTTCCTATAGGAATATATCATATGTATATGTATATATATATATGTATGTATAACTCTGTGATTCCATATAGGAATCTAACTCTATGATTTCCTAAGGAAATCCAACCATGTGATCCAATATGTATCAGTAATAAACTTTATTCAAGCTTTGTAACCATCGCTTCCTCATACCTCCTTATTATCATGTCATGTCATGCTTATGTAAGAATGCATGAATGTACATGACATGATACATATTTATGCATTATGCTATGCTATGGACATTTAATAAGTCATACAGCATCATACTTGTATGAAAGTTTCCTTTAAAAGATCAATTACTAGTCATGGAATACTAGCATAAAAATGATACCGCTTTGCCCTTATTGATAGCTCATAGAGAAGTATGAGTCTCGTCCATTAAACTTGTAGCATTGCCAATTTATGTTCACTTAGTAAATTCATTCACATATTGTACTTGACTTATCATCTTTAAGTATCCATAATCATTCATGACATGTAATCATCATTCAACTTTGGTTCATAATAAGTATATAAGCACCATATCATCTCATAATATCTCATGCTTTGCATTTAGGGGTTATACATGTCTTTCGGGAAACTTGAGTCTTTGAACCATAATAGCATGCATTAAGTGTGTTTATGCATCATTGACTTTCATTTGCATATATGATTAGCTATTATCTTCATACAAACCATTACATACCTTTGCATTAAAGTATAAGTGCATGTATAAGTCATATATATACATATTAGCATGTAAATCAAGTATTTAGAACATGTAAGCATACATAGAACTTATCATGGCATGTGTAAACATATAGCATTAACTTTGTTTCATGCCTTAAAGTGTATATTCTTATTCATAATGAAGAATTATAAGGTCTGGGTGTGTATAACATTGAGTTTAGGAGCCTAGAATGCCCATTCATTAAGGTGCCAACATAGGCAAGTTACTATTCACTTAGTCATGTACACCTATTCATTTAGTATATTTTACTATTCATTTAGTCATTTTTATTGCATGTTTCCTTTCTCTTTTCACTTAGTATGCATAGGCCATTATGTACCTCGAATGATAATCTTATGAATCATGAATGATATAGAATTTTAGTTCATTATGTCATGAACAATTTCAAGGTATTAAACCATACAAACAAAGTACTAAAACTTACACATTTATGGCATGCAATTCAAACTTACTGAAACTAGAAAATGCGAATACCATTTCTGTGTGTACTTGGACTAATTGAATTTTTAAGCAATCTTCTTGACCTTTAACATATATAAGCCATATACTATTAGAAACTAGACTCATAAAGTTTTAATTCAAGCTATAAAATGCAATTTAATTCATCCATTAAGGCCTCTAAAACTTAAAAGGCCACCTAACTTAAAAGAGCTAGCTAAAATGCACTAAAATGCACATTTTCAACATACCACTAACTTATGTAATTTTTTCTCATATGGTAACTTGGTCATATGGTCACTTTTAATACATGAACATGTTTTCCTAATTATTATCTATAAACAATATATTCAAATTTGCAATTATAAATTCACATCTCTCATAATACATAATGTTACACAACTTACACATTATGGCTCACTTATTGCCATATAAGTGTCTTCATGTATACCTTAACCATTTGACTTACAAACCACATTAAAATCTTACCATACTAAATATAAGAATACATAAACATGTCACATACAATCTCAGGTCCAATTGGTCAACATACAAGGCATATAGCCATACTTAAAGGCTAAGTACACACAATATACACAAAGTACCTGCTTTGCTACCCATTTATGAAGCTTTTGGCATTTTCATGCCATAATTCACCTTTACATGCAATCACACCCCATTTTAAACATTTTGAAAAAATTATTCAATCATATTTTTATACAAACTCAAGGGCTACATAATTCTACCCCTTAAAATAATGAAACTTGAAATATTCTAAAATTAGACAGCAACTTTGAATTCAAGCTATCATCATATAAAATCATTTCTCCATCAACCTATAAGCATATCGAATCTTAGAAACACCATTAATCATCATTCAAACACCTTAAAAATACCTAAACTGGCAAACTTAAGGGTTATAAGTTAGGGATTTACATAAAATTCATACACCATAATAAAATTCCACTCCATTACATTAAAACATTGAATTCAACAACTTAAATTTCCCATCTTTCACCAAACAATCCAATTCTTTGATTTATACATAATTAACACAAAGCCTACAACAACTCACTTCTTCATTAAGCATGTAAGAAAGCATAAAAAATAATAAAAAGGCATGTAGAAAGTGCATTGAACACCAAAAAAAATGGAAATCAAAACCTATGCATGATTTTACCTTAGAAAAGTGTTTTCTTTTAAGTTCGAATGAAAAAGGGAAGAACAAGAAAAGAAGCCATATGTGAGGTGAAGGAGGAAGGGAAAACCAACCTAGTGATCTTATATAAGATAGCATAAGACTCTTGTTTGACTAAAGTAAATAGGAACCATTCAAAAGATGACATTTTATGTTACACCCTCTTTTGTAGCATGTACAGAAATAATAATTCAAGTGATGAAAATTCTTCTTATACGATCAAAAATTAGACGATGACATGGAATTATGGAAAATTATGCATTTTGAGGCAATAAGTCATAAATATTATGATGACGATAAGAAAATATTTATCAGAATCAAGGAATAGCTATAAGTTGATAGTAAATTAAGTCGAATACGTATAATAAATTAAGCATATTTAATTAAGGTGATCGATTAAATACACATACATTAAGGTATGATAATTTACGTATGCATGAAAATGCTTGCAATTGAGAAAATAAGATTAATTATGATTGTATTTGGAGTATGTATAATTTAATAAATAAGTATGATTAAGGATCATATAAATAAAATTATACGTATAAAATATATACATGTTTAATTATATGTATAGATTAAATAAGGATTAGTGATTAATGGAGAGTAAAAATATAATGTATGAGTATTAAATAGGTAAATGGAAATAATATTTAAGTATCAATTAATTAGACATGTGATAGAAAGAATATAATATAGTTTAATTTATTTATGATATAAAAAGGAATTATGAAAATAAGATATTGATTTAATAAATAAATATGTAAGATGGACTATAAAATTACATTTTTAAATAAGTGGAATTTGATAATAATGTATTTTAAATGGTATGGGAGGATGTGTTAGTGGATGAATAAAATATTAAGAGTATTGGAAGTTGGAAAAAGGGGTATTGGTAGTGGTGTTAGTGGATGAAGAGAGAAGATTAAATAATAATATTTTGAGATAGTGGAAAAAGATGGAGAATTTTATTAATAAATAAAAGAGTGGAAGGAGGTATTTTGAAATATAGAATATGTATGAATGATATATTGGGGTATTTAAATAAGTATAAAAAGGATATGATTGGTGGAAATAGAGGTATATATGTATAATAATACATATTAGGGTGTATGATGAGCTGCCTTGAGTTATAATGCCCTTTTCCATATGAATTTTATCCCTTTGAAATGCCTTAATACTTCATTTTTCATTTTGACCAAAAATCCCTCAGCTATTATTCATTTATGTTTCTCTTTCTTTCATTTTCCTCTTAGTTTCTTCTTCGTTCTTAATTATTCTTCATCCAAACAACCCAAAAATTGTACCTCTTCTTCCTATTTTCTCTTTATTCATCATGTATAACATTAAATCCATACGTATGGCATGATTTTAAATCCATATAATTTCACTTTCACTTCATCTTCAAGAAGGCCAAAGCATATTTTTCAAGAAGGACCAGAAATGATATATTTTCTTTCTCCATTTGCATTGATTCTTCAAGTTTTAGCAAGATTTGTAAGTATTTATTTAAACTAAGTCAAAAATCATCCTTTTTCTTTGTTCTTTGAAAAGGCCAAATCACTTTCATCATTTTTCTTCAAATATGGAATCGAAACCAATTGATTTAAAGGTTTCTTTGCAAAACCAAAATCTATATGATGTTTAATCTTTATTTTTCTTGATGGATCTTACTTCTAAGGCACATGCGTGTATATGGGAGGATGGAAAACAAGTTTTAATGAAGAGATCCTTGTAGATCGGGTGATTGATCATATGGCAGTGAAGTTTACCTTGATTTTTGACTTGTTTGCTTAAAGGCGAGGTTTGATTAAGTATTGTGGATGTTAGATTCATTGGATCCATGCCTTTTTATGTTAATTGGAGTGATGGCTGAATTATTTCATGTTGAATCATGCTTTGGCTGAAACATTTTGGTATAGATTAGTAGCTTTTAGCTTTAGTTTTAACTTTAGTTAATTAGTGATGTGAAAATGGATAAAATTAGTAGATTATGGAGCGTCTGTGGGTTGTGTAGTGTTTTCCTTATCATGGTTGAATTTTCTAAGGCAAAATATGATCAAAATGGTAAATTAAAAAGGCTTAATTAAAGGTTTGGTAAGATTTATAAGTAATTAATTAAGATAAGATAAATTAATTTAAATTATAAGATGATTTAAGATTAATTAGTGAAACTGCTAATAATTTTAGAGCTTAATAATTAAAAGATAAGGAAAATGATTTCTATGGTTGATAAAATAATTCTATGGCAAAGAATTAAAGAGAAAATTGTGATATTTTAATAAATATAGGATAAGGTATACGCATTTTCAAAAGATGCAGACTTAAAGGAGTATTTTAAATGTTTATGTGGATTGAATTTAAGTATACGACAATGATGATTATATAGGCTCAAATGATTGATAAATTAAGTGTATTAAATAATATTAGAAGGTTTAAAAAGTAATTAATTGAGGGTATAAAATAATTTTAAGTAAGATCCAAATTGTTGACCAAAATAAAAGATTAAGATGAGGTATGCAATGATGAGGTGGTAATTTTATGATATGCACTAAAAAGGAGTTATAAATTAAGTATGATTAATATTATAAGAAGTTTATTGAAATAAGTATTAAATGATATCAAATAAATTAAATAGATATGAGTTACATTGATTGAAAAGAAGGATAAGATAAGATAGTATATGGTTTATTGATGACCATTAAATAAGATTTTAAATAGATAATAAGATAAGTATGAAAAGAATTCTTTGGAATTATTATGAGTTATTTTGAAAATAGTATATAAAAAAATTATTTGGATATTTAATTTGGTGGATTTAAATGAAGTTGAAAAGGGATAATGATATGAATAATGACATTAGATTTTGGAAGTGTTTATATTATAAGATGAAAATTTATATTAAATATATAAGCTAAAGACATGAGGCTTATTGAATGGTGGTGATTAAGTGAGTTAAAAAGGGATAATAACATATGGTTTATAAATGTTTAAATTATTAAGATTGATATTAATATTTAAATAAATAAGTTTAAGGTATGTGGTTTATTTTATGGAAATATTTAATTAAAGTTTAAGGGTGTACGTTATGTGTTGTACATAAGGAATTAGAGGTTGAGATAATAATTTAAAGGACTTTTGTACATTAGATTAAGTCATTGATTGGTAAATAAAAAGGGTTATATGATAGTGATATTTAAAGGTACGTTAATGAAATTAAGATGTTATTTAAGTAATTTTTAAATAAGATATGATAAGGCATTAAATTCATAGTAGTACCAGAAGATTTATGGATTAAAACAAATAATGAGGGAGGAATTATACTTATGTAAGGTTTAATAAGTATGATATAAGAAGTTATATGATGATAGTTAAATGTTATAAAATTTAATGATGATATTGATTAAAAATTAATAGATGCTAATGGATTATACTATATGGCAATAGAAATATATGATTGGGATATTAATAAGAAGCTGTTAAGTCTTATGTACAAGATATAAACAAAAGATTAGTATATGATGTTAATAAGGAATAAGTTAAGAACATATAATGTATATGAGATAAGGACTAATTAATGTAATAATAATGAAAAAAAGGTCTTTAATATATAATGAGAAGTTTATTAGATATGAATAATGATACAGTAATTATGAATAGTGATATGATTGTAAATATTAAGGTGAATTTCTAATTTATATTATGTTATGATAAGTGAATTTTAATAGTTATTTAAATGATTGTTATTCAGTGGAATGTGTATGCTAATGTGAGTAGTAAATTATTAATAATTGAATTAGAGTTGTTAATTAAAGATGAATATTTAATTTGTGATATTATGTGATTCAAAGAGAATTTCAACACAAATCACTGAAAATTTTTAAGGGAACGGAAAAAAATCAAGTTTGTGCTTTTTAGCTGATTCCTTAATAATCAGATTGGCAGGTAAGTATGAACTTACCTTAATTTTAACATGTGATTACATGTTTCATTTTATTCTTTTATTTTAAATATAAACATGAATGATTAAAGTTAAATTTAAACATGATTTTTCTTAGGGGGATACTTTATAAGTTATGATAATGTATATCATGGTATTCAAATTAATTAATTTATGATGATATGATTATGATGATATAATACATTGAGATGATATTGATATTTAAAATAATGATGATAATACAAATTTATGATAATGACATTGAAGTGAAAATGATAAAAGTTATGATTAATAATTATTATTATAATATAAATTAATTGTTATTGAATTGAGTTTATAATGAGGTTCATATTCACTATGATATAATCATACAAAAATTATAATTGATGGTTGGAATTTATAGAATAACTATGAAATGATGTAAATGATATAATATGATACATTAATCTAACAAATAAGATTAATACATGCATAATTATAAATACAATGATAGGATGAAATTTTTTAAAAGGGGAATGATTATTTTATTATATGATGATAATAAGTTATGAGAAGGATTATGCAAGATAATTTATTTAGATGCATATGATTACTACATGATATCAAAGAATATTGATTATATGTCATGAATTATATATAAGTAAAGAAGTAACATTTACATAATAGAATGATTATTATTATTATATTCGATGATATCAATTGAATAACATGAGTTCTGTATAGTATTATATTTTGATGAATTTATAATTTCAACATGATTTTATGTATTATAAAATACATATCATTCAATTTAATTATGCAAGTTAGAAAGCATAAATGGAAAGAAAAATGAAATGGAACGGATGTGAAATAGATTCAAATATATGGAATCACAAATATAATATGAAATGAAATGCAAAACCCAGTACCAAGAGTGCATATGATATGAATGGCCCAGTATGTGAAAAAGATAATTTTTATGAAATGAAGTGATATAGGAAAATAAGAGGGAGAATGCATGACATGAATGCATTCTCACAGACAACATTTCTCATTCATGCATTATGAAATTTTAGTGAATGATATGATGAAAGTGCTACAAAAGTAAATGAATAAATGATATATATAAACATGATGATAGAGTAATGAATGTATCTTAATCGTGTTCTCATGGGTATTGCATTGAATAATGAATTATGATATGGTATGATGGATTATGTTATGGATGCTTTATAATTAGTTACCATCATACCTAATGTGATGGACTTAGTTATATAATAGAATATTATAGAATACAGTTATTGGAATTTATACTCATAGACAATGATAATATAATCAAAGTATAATGTCATTGATAGCTACTAATTATGTCAGATGTTGTCAGAGAAAATAATTAATATTATTAATTATGTCATGAATCATTTATGAAGGAATACATGATAAAGTAAAAGATGGTATTTATGAATACTTGCAAGATTTTATTATATTAGTAAATGTTTATGGAAGTAATGGTTTTGTACATGTGTTAAAGTAATCTAGATTATTATGGAAATTATAGTGGAATGATGATATATGATATTAAATTTTTAATGATGATAACATGACAGAAAGATATTTTAGAGAAATTACTGGCATATGAGTTACTCCTATAAGTAACAGTGATATACTGAAGAAAATGAAATATATTATAGATGAGTTGATAATTATAATGATTATATAATATCAACATTTAATGGAAATGTTTAAATGGAATGGTATATTGGATATGAGTTTAGGACAAATCATATAGTATACGTGATCTAAGATTTTATTGTTTATAGAATTAAATCAAAAAGGTAATGTTATAAGAGAATGAATGATATGTATCATGGAAATAAATTTAATAAGGTATTGATAAAATGGAACAATGTTCTAAGTATTATTAGAGAATAAATAAAGGTTGATAAATTTGAAATATTCAGAGAAGGTAGCTTATACGATTATATGGTAAAGTTATAATTATGATGAATTAGAATATGAAATTTATTATTATATATGACTTGCATAAGATTATATTTTCTATCTTATGTTTTAAGCACCACTGAGTGAAATACTCAGCGTTGTTATTTGATGGATGCAGGTTAACATATGGTGGAATGCACAGATCCTAAAGTACCAATTCAGCATGACTCACTCTGATAGCAAGGACTTGGATCAGTTTAAAGTACCTAAATAATTTTATCAAGCAATTAAAGTCATGTTTAAGGTAGTAAATATAATATGTAATTTGAGGTTATTATTTCCACAATTTAAAATGTAGTAAGTATTTTACATATAAAATAATAATAATAATAAAATTTTGATGTCCTTTATAGAGTAATCATTGGTTTCCATTTGATGGAGATCATTAATTATTCTACAAGAGCATATCATACCTTAGAAGTTGTGACATTTTGCATGCTTATCCTATTTTATTTAACCAATTTATTTCCTATCCTTTATTATTCATTTTTACATCATAATTATGTCATGCTTTCATAAGAATGCACTTGTCATTCATCATAATGCTATGGACATAAGTCATGCATAATAAAATTTCCAATATTAACATTAACTTTCCATGAAATTCCATTTGTATACTAACTTACCATTTGACGTACCATTACTTCCAATGTTACTTTAACTTGTATTTACCCATTTTAAATATACTTTATCATACAATAACATGTTAAACATGCTAATGCATCACCTTATATATATAAATTCCATCATAGCGCTTCATTTGCAGGATTCAATAAAACCATACCCAATTTGCATCTTTAGTGCATGTTCACTTCTATAATCATCTTTTCACTTTTTTTTCATTTCTTTCTATCAATTTCATATCATATGGAATTCCTTTATCTATAAGACATTTCATTTCACATTCATCATGTTAAAGCATTCATGGATCATATCTCATTAATGCATTAATCAGTCTTTCACTATAATGTATGCATAAAATATATGTGTATACAAGGATTATGCCTGCATGGATATGACACTAATAATGTCAAGAGACATGTAAATCTTAACTAAAATGGCATTTAATCAAGAAAATCAAGCAAAATTAATTGATTTAATGGTAAAATTAATGAAAATTGATCATGAATAATGAAATTGGAAGATTGTAATATCATTTAAATGTCAATTATTATAGATAGTTCACATATCTAATTCAACTCTAATCACACCAATTATAATAAACATCAAATTAAAAAGGGTTTTAACTTGAAAATTAATTATGAAGCCAAATTTAATCACATTGAAGCAATATTTGATGAATTCAAATCATTTGGATTATTGTGGAACCTCAAATGTTATTGAATACTTTGATTAGCATCAAAAAATAAGTGAAAACGTGTAAAAATCATGAATTTTTGAAAATATGGTATGTGTAACATATAGCATGACATGTGTGGCATGTACTAAGAAAAAGTGCTATGTGCACATCATATCCAATGATGTGAACCACACATAGCATGTAGAATAAGAAGAAAATGAGTTTTTAAGCTAAAACATGAAGAGAATCATAAATCCAAGCAAATATGTAATTATTACATATCATTCTAGCTATGGAAAAGCTAAGAATGTTGTTGTTACATTCATAATTTAAGCCAATCAAACATAAAACAATGCAAAATCATAAACCCATTAAGAAAATCAAGAGAAAAGAGGAAGGAAAAGGCATTCATACACTCACCAAGGATGATTAGGCCTTAATCTTGATTCCAAAATATGTTTAGAAATTTGAGTGAGGATTAATTAGTCTCTAATCCTAATTAAGAACTTAATTAAGTATTTAATTAAGTGAGAAGTGATTTGATAGAGCTTGGCCATAATTAGCCAAATTTGGACCTTTACCCTATAGATATATGAGCTATATTTATAAGTAAGGGTCATGGGTTACTATAAATGAGCTAGCAATGTAGGATTTTGTAAATTCTCAAAGTAATATGCATAATATACAATGCTATATGTATAAGGTAGCTAGGGATGTGTGCCCCAAGACCAATAGCCCTTATTCATGTCTAAATACCATGGATACGGAGTACATTATATTTGCATAGGAAAATGCCATGCATTGTATGCATTTCAACTGGATGTTCACAACATGTAGCACTATGTGCTCCATACATCAAGAAATGCATGTTATGTGTTTTGCCTTACATAAGCAAAATGCAAAATGCTTCACATGTCCAAAGCACTCATGGAAGGCTAGAATGCATGTGTGTAATCAAGATTGATGTTGAAGACCTATAGCAAGCCAAATCAAAGAAAACTTAAAGATGCAGTGCACTAGTGAAAAGTCAGGGTTTACAACTGGAAAGCTTAGCTTTTTCAACTACCTTTTACCTCTTTTATTGATTGTGACATTGAAGTACAACTGCCACTTCTAAACATCTAATACCCCAAGTGCTCTTAACTCAAAGGTTCCAAAATTATCCACCAGCCTAGACGCTAAGAACTCGACAATTACTCTGCTTTGAATGACTTTCTTAGTGATGTATTATACATCAAACTCAGATAACAAGATCAACCATTTGAAGAGCTTCCTTATCAATGAAGGAGCTTAATATAAATATTTCATAGGATTGACCTTGGATGTCACACTCAATTGATGAAACATGCTCTCATAGAATGATTAATAAAAATAATATATTTAGGAATTCATTAATAACTCTAGAAGGGATCTATGAAAATTTTTTTTACCAACAGGATATATCCAATATTTATTTATAACTATTTATTTAATAACTTGTGGTTCAAACATCACCTGTTCAAATAAAATATCCACATATAACTTATGATATGCCATTAAATAACTACTAAATACAAATAACACTTCTATAATTTAAACAAACTACATTAGAAAATTTTAAGATCTCTACTATTACGCAAGCAAAAAATATTTTGTTGCCTATAATTATACAATGATAGTTGTATAACAAAATATCTACTAGGAGTACATTATATTGTCCAAAACAGGGTATGAGTGTAATACAAGTCTCATAATATCTTGACTGCTATGAGCACCGGTTTCTGCAGGGGCCTAGAGCGAGGCTTGTGAAAGTCATGAACCGGGGACTGCACTTAGAGCAAAAGCGTAGTCTTCATAAGGGGTTCCCTTAGAGAATGATATGGACTCGAAAGAGTCGCAAGGGAGTCCCCATCGAATGGTTCCGGATTGGTCCAACTGACCTACAGCATGAGTGCTAGTTAAACCCTTTAGAGATTGGGTTCGGGTGGTGGAGATCTATTCTATGAGTTTCCAAAATCAATTTTACCATTTTAGTTGGGATTAATTATCCTAAGCAGGCAAGCATGCAAGCATAATTGTAAGTACATAGCGCGTCATGTGAATTGGTGTTGCAAGTTTGCACGTAAAATGACATATAAAGCTATATGGCATTTAGATGGCATGGCATATGCATGTCATGTGATATAGCAATAAAAGTAACATGGCATATGCATGACATGTGAGCATGTATGACATATTATATGCATGTTATGTCAACCAAATATGTAGGCACATATTATGGCAAATAGCGTATTATGTTATTGGTTAATATTTTATGAGTTGCGTAGCGTTTAGCGTATGTGTGATATATGCATGGCGTAAGCATGATGCGTAGGGTGAATGGCATATCATATGCATGATATGTGAAATGATGGATGTCATAGCATATGCATGTCATGGCATAGTAAGTGGTATACCTTATGCATGGCATGTGAATGATATATGGCATATCATATTCATGATATGTGTGATGATATAATAAATAGCATATGCATGACATGTTATATGTATGACATACCAAATGTATGGCATGTGAGATGGTGCATGACATGGCATATGCATGGCATGTGTAGTAGAATGTGCTTGTGTCATGTGACATGATATGTGAAATGTTTAAATTATAACATGGTATGGTATAATTGTATGGCATACCATATGCATGGCATCTGAGATGAATGACATACCGTATGCGTGGCATGTGGGATGATGAATAGCATGGCATATGTATGACATGGCATAGTGGTGCATATGTGAATGTGTATTCAACATAGTATATATGTATGGCATACGGTATGATATGCATAATGGCATACGTTGTGGCATAGTATATGACATGGCATGGCATATATGTATGCATGATAAGGCGTATTGATCAATTGCACGTATTGGATTGCATATTGGCGTATTAGCATATTTGCATATTTATACGTATATGCATACAAAATACAGTATGTTATGGCATACGGTACATGCATGATATGCATAGTAATGTGTGCATGTGTCATGCGACATGGCATGTGACATGAATGACATAAATATTTAGGCAAATATAAATCATCCACGATCAAAAATAATAACGACCGGTGAAAGGGATCAAGGAAATTAGGGGACATTAGGGGGATTAATTATTACAAGCCAATAATAATCTACCCTATTATATAAATATCCTCGCATACATATTTTGGGACGTTAAGTAACATCCCCTCCTTCTCGGGTACTATTCCTCTCGGTTTTGCACGATCCAAAATGCACGATGGATTAATATGAAAAATAAACAAATAAAATTCATTAGTAGCTGTAAGAGTAGCGCGCCCCGGATGTGGGAGCGCTGCATGCTGTTCGGCGTGAGATGCCGCGGTGCTTGCTCTCAATGGCGCAATTCCATAGTTTATTCTTTAACCTAGAAAGATCGCGTCGAGGTTATTAAGTGGAGTCGCCACCCAGTTTGTTTTGTCAATTCAATTGAATGACTAGAAAAACTGGGAAATAAAACTCGGGCCTCCCCGTGTTGGGAAGCGGCCTGAATTTCTTCAGAGTTTGGGTT
>CANYBF011601524.1:0-14397 GCA_948192965.1 Dalechampia spathulata | reverse complement strand
GCGTTCTTTTGATCAGATTGAGAGAAAAATGAATTTTGAAAAAACCTAACCTTTTCTTCCTCCCGCCAAAATAACAGATTTACAAATTATAACTGTTTTAAGAACATACCCGATCGGGTAAACTAAAGGAGCGAAACGGGTAAAATCACTTACCCAAACGGGTAAGAGCATACCCGAAAGGGTAAAAACCAACATACCCGAAAGGGTAAGCCTCATACCATAACCAAACTAAAGATACCCGAACGGGTATGAGGCTCAAAAAATGACAAAAACACTAAATGCAACCCTAAATCGAATCCTGAACTGCACCAAGATGAATCAAGATGCCCACGAGGGCGAAACGACAAAGAGATAGGCTCGACTCATCCCAATCAATCCGACCGATCCAAAATTAGGGTGCGACAGTGTCACAAGTAGGTTCCAGTCTAATTATGGAGAGGAATACTAGTCGGTTGTGAAGAATATCCTCAAGTACTTGAGAAGGACTAAGGATATGTTCTTAGTATATGGAGAAGGGGATTTGTAATTTATCTCTTTTAGTTGTAATAACAAAATGTGACATAACTGTCAGAATAAGCTTCGTAACCTAACTTTTTTAACTACTGTAAAAACTACCAAATACCCAAAGTCCACTTTCTACTTCTATTAATCATACTAAAGTAAATTACCATATTAATCATCTTTAAACCCCTTTCTTCACCTTACTTAACTACTTATCCAAATTATAAAATTTTAACAAAATTTTTGTAGAATTTCACTTGTAATTCAGATATCTCAAAATCATATCCTCCAAATCTACAAATCCACCTATAGAAAACACAATTCTCTTCCTCCAAAACATCATTTCCACATCTCTAATTCACATTTTAACATAATTTACAATATATAAAACCAAATCTCAAATTAAGGAAAATATACAACCATTTACTCCTCCAATAACCTATCCACCTAAAATTTTACACTTTATTTATCAAATATCATACATCATTAATTATTAAAATACATTTCCATCATCATATACATTTAAACAAGATAAATACTATAAAAACCTGTAATAGCCAAAAGTGTCTTTCTTAAATAACATTGGTTTTTCTTGAATTCTATTATGTTCTAACACTTTAAATCATCATTTTTCATTCTAATTCATACCTAAACACATTCATTCCTCATCAAACCCTTCACCTATATGCACACCCCTCTTTGACTGAATATACAATCATACATTTTCACCATTTCATTTCCATTCTTCCATATTTTTTATTATAATAATTAATTTTAACAGACTTCCTTCCATTATCCATTACTTAATCAAACTAAATTACATTTCCATAAAGAACCCATGCTTGGTCTAATTCTTTTTTCATTATTAAAATCATTTCATATCATTTTAATTCAAACTAAAGCTTAATTTATAGTAAATACATGTTATTCTACATGATTCTACGTTAAAATCAACTTAAATCTACCTTAATCAAGAAATCCCTAAAAATCCTTAATCTCTCACTTACTTCCACTAACTTATTCTTCAAATTTCCTAGGTAAAACTTATACTAAATGATAGAGAAGTGAAAATTACTACTTTTTCTATGAAAATCGTTAAAAAAATTTCATGAAAAATGGTTAAGAAATTACCTTAAGATGATTTTCTTCTTCTTCTTCTTTTCCTCTCAAAAATTTTGACTTTTCTCTCCTTTTTCCTCTTATTTCTCACTTAATTTAATAAATATAATAAATATAAGTCTTTAAGTTGGAAAAAGTACCACTTTAGTTCTTAAATTTATGAGAAATTACACTTTAGCCCTTAAACTTTTAATTTTACCAAACAAGTACCTCCATAAAGTTTAAAACATCTTAGATCAATCCCTAAAATTTAATTATTAGCAATATAATCTTTTAAATTAGACTCTCCAAGATTACCCTTATAAATTCTCCATATTTCCAACTTTACCCTTAAATAATTCCATTAATACCATTTATGTCCTTTTCAGTATCTTTAGCTATATTTCAATCTCGAACACCTCCAAATAGCTTAATAGAATCCTTTATTTACTCCAAATAAGATTCCATAGCTTAAATCCTCTAAAACAGCTTACGCGATTGAAAATCGTGCATTTCCCGGGGAGGTCACCATAAACATAATGCTGGTTGCTATCTCATCCTCCTACTTAAACTTATTGTAAGCATCTCTGACTTCATCAGTGGAATTGCCCACAGGCGTGTATGGATAAGCTTGATCTAATACATGGACTATCTGTTTGCCTTTTAAAACTATTTTGATTTGGCGAGTCCAATTAATATAGCTGGATTCATTCGATTTATATTTAAGAATTCCATAGAGAACAACTTTTCTTGACATTTTAGAAAAGTTTGGAGAAAAAGGAGAAATAGTATGTTATTAAAAACATCATGTATTTAAAAATATAATAAAGCCTTTTATTAGTTTTTATCTTCCACTATTTTATTTTGAACCAATAGCCCTTAACTACTAATCCAATAAGGTCGCACGTTGCCTTCCTTAGTGGGTCAATATCCAATGACCATTAAGCCTAATCTTGAGTATACTCAACAAACTGGAACTTAAGGTCAATAAGTAGACATCTTTCATATCAATCATATCTATATATAACTACTAAATCATTGGGTTATCAACTTTTCTTGATACTTATGTTATCTTACAAAACACACTTCCCCAATCCGACCTATAAAACATTTTACCTTGGGTATGCCCAAAAAATAGAAATTTTTATTTAAATCTAACCCATTTTTTTAAAACTTGGATATACCCCATGTTAGACAGTCTTGAGCACCATGCATGGTCCTGGCTCATGCATGCTATGGCATGCTCATGCAACTCATACATTTACAATTATAACAGTTTATAATATGAGGATTATAGACTTTTCAGTCTAAGGTCAAACCTAGGTTTTGCATGATTTTACAAACCCCAAAAATTTGAAATAAGCTTATTCTATCATAAATTTAGTCTTGGAGTTTCCCCTTTTTGTCATACCTTGCTCCTTTGCTCCTTTTGCCTTCTTTTGTAACTCTTTTACAACCTATATAATGTAGTTACAAATTTTAATAGTAGAAACCCCAAGTTACATTTGGAGGGAGTAGATGAGATGAGAAGTACAAAAGGAATTTAAGAGAAAGGCAGGACTAGCAGGCCCTATTTACCAAAATTTATAAAATGATGCATATGCTCAATCACATTGGGCTAAATCCATAATCACCATCATACCATATATGTATCTATCGATGCATTCAAAATGCTTAAATGAATAATCTTCTTATAATGTCATTCGATGTTTTCATTTCAAAACTCAAACAAATTTTACCTTTTAAAATAGTTGTTCAGCTTGCATTTGAAAACATATGGTTTTGAATTCTATTTGAATAAATTATTCATTAAATTAAATAATCATCTAAATAGTAATAATTTAATCATACTTTAAATATTAATATATCACTTAGAATTCAAAATAGAATCCAAAAAATAGAAAACCAGTAAGACTCCTTATTATGCTTAAATTGCTCCATTTAAGAGGTTTAGTTCAAATAAAATACTTATTAATGTCCAAAATTAATAAAATTTCATTTTTAAAAACTTTAATGTGTTTAGAACATTAAAATACATTAATTAGTAAAAAACATGAGCAAATATACCATCCACTATCTCATCTTAGTTTGAGTATGGATTAATGTCAACTCAAAACATAGGATTCAAAACATAGTGATCCATAATTAAGATAACCTTGTTATCTCAACTCTTAAGGATATTTGCACTACTAATATGAGTAAGATATATTTCACAGATATAGAATAATCATCCATATGAAATCTCACTAGCAAGATCTCTAATGAGTCAGTCCCAAACTACTCATCCCCATGTTCACTTAGACAACTCTTGTCATGATGAATGAGAATCATCCCATAAGGAAGTATAATATGTGATGATCTTAACCTCATTAATAATATCCATTTTATTAATACATTGATGAGGTATAATTTAGATATTGAACATTTGCAAACAATAAGAATCTCATTTCATAAACTCTTTATGAATTCCTTTGTACTGTTCTAATATCTTGGAATTCGTTACCTAGTTAATAACCTCTCAAGCAAACTAAATAATGAATAATATCTTTTATTGATAAATCATTCAATATTAAATTACAATAAAATATGATACTCTCGAGCATACACTAACACTTATGTCATGTCATCTTTTCATATGTCATGCCTATGTTATGTCATGCCATGTTTATGTCATGTCATCATCTCATATGCCATACCTATGCCATGTTTTACTTACCATGATTGCTATATCATGATTCTATACCATGATTGCCATATCATATTTTCTATATCATGATGTTATGCTATGATTACCATATCATATTTATTGTGTTTTATCTGTTATGATTGTTGCCATGTTATATCATATTGTGTGCTTATGAATGCTTATGAATGCTCGCCTACCTAAAATAATTAACTTGACTAAAATGGTAAAATTGAACTTAAACTCTGATGGAATATATCTTCACCACCTAAACCATCTCTTAAAGGTTAAACCAAATTCAGAACCATTTGGTGGCGGCTCCACCATGTGACTCTTTTGAGTCCATTTCATTCCTTAAGGTAGCCTCTCAGGAAGAATGCACTTTCATGCCAAGTGGACCCTTAATGCTATCTATCACAAACCTCACTTTGGATCCTGACGAAAGCCTTGCCCATAATGGCAACTCCATCGGGGCCTATGGTAAAAGGGTTATGGCATTGAAATCTTAGAGTTTCATATTGATTTTCTCATTGTAGTCCGAGTAGTTTTATTACATATTATATATATTATTCGCATCAACATACCACTATTTATCATGAGTCAAACTAGTAATTATGGGTGAGTGAGTACCTTAGACTCCATTTGACTCCTTAAGAAAGCAAGTCTGCAATCACCACTTGTTACCTTTTACTAAGGACCATCAATGATTCGTAGAATGGATAGACACTAGGTATAGTCCTAAATTAATGATTCCATTAAGTTTGATAGGTTGTGGACAATATGGTGGGGGACCTTAGCCTATTTTTGTCTGACTAAATCCCATGCAACTAACCATAATAACATTCCAAAACTAAGACCTTTTGATTGCATGCTATATAGATCTATGCCTTATCATATTAGTGGATTTGCTTAATTCCAACCACTTTTACCACCTTGTATTGCTCCTCTAAAGTAAAAATCCTTTCATGATTCTATATTGGTTGTATAACCTCATACCTAATAAATTAGCCTTTTCTTATCTTAGTAATATGATCATGCCAAAATGTTTTCAAATTTTGACCATAATCTCTTATATGATCAAACAATAATAATCTTTTTGCTTGCCTCACATGCTGAGAGTATTGTGCCTCAAGTTCCAGTGTAACTCTGGGGGATACCTAGGAGGTTTTGGATCAACCAATCTTCATGGAGTTATAAGGGTTGTAGGGTGTTTTGTTGTATGCTATGTGTTTACTAACATTTTTATATTTTCTGTCTAACACGCATACATGCTTGCTCATACATGATTTTCTCTAACTAATTCTCTTTTACAAAAATAACGCTGGATATTTCCTAGTATATGTCATGCATACATCCTATTATCATATCGCATGAATCATATGCAATCGTATATGCATACATATGCATCCATGATAACTTTCTGTCATGCACAGAAACATTTCAGATCTATAGCCTTCTAAGAATATTGCTTTTCCATTTGAGACTATTTGATCTATGCTTAATGATGCCTCATTCACAACTATTCAGTAATTAATTGATCTGTCTATGACCAAGCTCTTATCCAATGACTTCAAGACTCTTGCAATATTAAACTCGAGAGGCTTTTAGTTCTAGAGATTTATCACCTCACTAGCTCCCATTAAGGATAAGGGGATGTAATAGCCTGATTTGATGACTGCCTCTATAACCAAACACAATACCTTTCCAATATGCTTTATCCTTGCTTACATGCATCTCAAGAAAACTTCCTAGGAGGTCACTCATCTTATAATTGCTCCAAGCCAAGTATACTTAATTACAGAGTTTTTATGGAATGAGCATTGAAAAGGTAAATGCACCTTATTCATATGGATAGTACTTATCCAATCACTTAATTTATTCTCAATTGTATAGTCCTATACCTACACAATCTTAAAATCACTTGAGCTATTCTTGATTGTACAGTCCTATGCCTCCACAATCTTGAAATCACTCAACTGTGCAACCCTATCCTTACATAGTCTTAGGATTCATCTTCTTTGAGTGTGGGATTAGTTCATTCATGTGCCTACCCATCTATTCTTATCAGATGATAAGTACTATAGACTTATGAGATGAGTAGATAATCTAACTATTCTTTATCTTACTAGAGGGACCAATATTGGTTTAGTATCACATTCTTAACAAGGTGACCATGATTGAGTGGAAGCCTCTTTATACAATATTTTGTAAATACTATAGGTTAAAATCCTAATTTAATGTTATTTTACTAGATCTAGAGATGGTGAAGTTGAAAGCGAATAAGTCTTTCATGGACTACTTTAGTCAATGAATGGATAAAGGTGCATTAGTTAGATAAAAGCCATCAAACTTAGATATGATCAACAAGTTTATTATGAAGTTCCAGCCACTGTACCAGGAGAAGCTGAAATAACAGAATTTTCATACATTCAAGGACATTTATTTAGTCAACCAGAGGATCGAGTAGACTTAGGGGCTGAAGAAGATAGAGCCTTCCTTCATCAAACCAAAAACCACCATATACACTTAAACACAACACAAATCCTACTACATCAATGCCATGCAATTACCAAATCCCATAATCCAAAACAATACCCAGTCTCAAAGATACTTGAATCTTGGGATGCTACTTTCTAAGGTCTTTAGGCATCTCTTAAAAACCAAACTCATTAAGCCACTTGAGCTAAATTTTCAAACAACACCCCTAGCCTCAGTAGATACCAAAACGTACTACCATTACTACCAATATCACAGCCATAACACTAATGACTATTGCTCCTTCAAGCAAGTCATCCAAGACCTTATAGATTTAGATGAGCTCAAAGATCCTGAGAAATCTAAACCCTCTACCAAAACAAATCTACTATTTAACTGCCATAAAGCCAATTGTACCTATAAGATCTAATCATGGTTCCCATAATCCTTACTTCTTAACTCCTCTCCCCTCGGTAGTTAGGAGATTGCTTAATTACTTGCTATCAGCTTTCGACTCAGTGGTAGGTTTGATATTGGCACCATCGACATATGGTATGATAGTTCAGAGGATGAGTCTATAGTTACTCAGGATTCTGTTAGATCTAAATCAATAGAGGTGTATAAGTCAAAGAAAGGTGAGTCGATTGAGACTCTCAAGGTAGCCAAGCTAATGCTGAAGTCTCCCAAGCAGTAGAAGGGATTAAGTGCCAATAAGATATCTTCTTGGGTTTGTAACATGACTCAAAGTGGTAAGGTGTTCACTTCTCTTAATCTCAATAAGAAATTTGATGCTTTAAAGAAGTTGACTAAGGTTGGACCTATCAAGGATGAGGCTGGTTTGAGTAGTGCTTTAGCTCTATAACCTACTGATATGGGTAAAGAGGTTATTCAGCCTTATAATGTAGTGATCAAGTAGCTAAAGAAGATACAAGCTAATATTAGTATTTAGGACATGATGCTATCTTCCTAACAACATCGATGGGCTGTCATCAAAACATTCTTTAGTATGAAGATTTCTCCATCTACCTTTGCCTTTGGTATGAAGAGTTTATTGGTAAATCAGGAGTTGATGTCTAGCATGATTACTTGTCTCAGACATGGATCTACCGGCCAAGGCTATTCATCACAATAAAGCACTCAAGGTGTATATTATGAACTTTTACACTTCTTATGTCATGGTGGATGATGCTTTTGGCATCAATGGCTATCCACTTAAGGTGTCACCCAAGCTTGGGAATCAGCTTTCAAAATTAAAGCCATCTAACATTATCATCAGGTCATATGATGAATCTAAATAAGAGGTTACTGGCACCTTCACTACCACTATGATTATTAGGCTGATCGAGTCGGTAGTGGAGTTATAGTTCTTAACATCCTAGTGTCATTTGCTTTATTGCTGGGTTAGTCATGGTTTCATCCGTTGGGAGGTGTATCATCTACCTTGCATTAGAAGATTAAATTTTCACATGAAAAGGGTGTAGTTACCAGCACTACTGATGATGAGGTTACTCTACCCTGCATCAAAGAGGATATCCCTCTCATGACTGGTTTTTAGATTACCCCAATCAGAGAATCTGAGTCATATTCGTACCAATGGAGTCCCATTATGGAGAGGATGATGCATAAACATTAACTTTGTACCTAATAAAGGTTTGACCTGATACCAGCAGGGTTTGGTGGAGTTCAATATCCCTACAACTATGTAAGAGGAGAGATATTGCATTGGGTTTGATCCCTATACTTCGAATAAGCAAGAAGAGTGTGATGGTTACCTTTATCTAGGAAGAGATGTAGTATGATGGAGCTCTCTAGTTGCCTAACTCAGATGATTTCTTTAATCAATAATTTACCATCTTTTGTGATGTTTATGATTTATCAGCCTTGAAAATATCTAAGAAGTTTGTCATCATTTCTTCCACTATCAATGTTGATGATGCTTTCCAAATCTTTGGTGATATTGCTAATCTCACCATCGATCATCTCGAGCCAAAACCTACTATAGTTGCCGCAACCAAGCTATAGAGTTTAGATATAAGGGATTTGCTTCTTGAAAAAGTCTATAAGGACATTGCCACCTTAGTAAATAGCACTTTTGATGAACTTTTGTATGAAGACAATGATGTCCCTATTTTTGTACTTTTTGATGATGATGTAATCCCTTAAAATTTAATGTAATGAAAAATAGTTTTTTATGTTTGTGATGTGTATTATGATGGCATTGTTCATGAGCATGAGCATTACATGAGCATTTTTGACATTAATCCATGATGCTTATAAACTATTAATATTGACTTAGATGACATTCCCTATCCTCTCCAGATTGAATTCAATTTAATCCTTAACGAGAGAACAAAAATCATCAGAGTGTTGAAATAATATATAAAAGCCTTTGCCCTAAGCTATGAAGGCATGTCGGGTGTTGAAAAAACTATAATGAAGTAAAATGTTCTGATTAAGCTTGAGTTCAAGCCAATTAAGTAGAAGTTACATCGGCTCTAACCAAAATGGGCTCAAAAGGTTAAAGAGGATATCTAAAGGCAGTTGGATGCTAAGTTCCTCAAAGTGGTTGACTACCCCAAATGGTTAGCTAATATGATTCCAGTGTAGGTTTGTTAAAATATGTTTAGTAGTGGAAGATGAGTTTTAAAACTTTTAAAACACATTAATTAAGTGGATCTAGGAAATCATACATATAGAACATACATAAGAGAAGAGTTCATGATTAGAGAGTGGGTAAACTTACTTTTAACTAATCTCATTAATTCTTGTTCATCTGAAAAATTATAGCAAACTTTTCAATCCCCAAACCAGAGGATTGCCAAACTATCCACACAACTAAGAAGGAATGGTTAGTAATCAAATTACTAGTTTTGCTTTAGAGAATAGTAAAAATAAAAATGAAAGAAAAAAGGATGATGGATGATTATAGGATTCGGCTTTCTCTTTTGATCTTGATCAAAACCAAGTTCTTCTTCTTCTTCAAGAGATTTGAATGAGGCTAGAAAGGAGGCAGCTAAAAATATCTTCTTGTTTTATGTATTTAACCCTAAAAGTTATGTTAGATAACTTACTAAAACCTAATTAGGTTTTTGGGTTACTTAAGTTATATGCATGTGCATGTCACACGCTTCAAGCATGTGACTTGCATGTGCATGACTTAAAATCCCTCCTGAAGCACATGATAATCATATGCCCTTTCTTTTTCACTTATAAAACATGAATAATTTAATAAGTCATGTGATACTCACATATTGACCAAATCACATCCAAGCCCACATATGGCATGCACATAGCACCTGCCATCATAAAACACTTGTATCTTGAGTTCTACTTATCAGATTCATGTGATCTTGGTATCAAATTGAAGCTCTTTTCATGCTATATCAAATAAACATAAATGATCTAGGTTATTTTATAACCATAAAACATTATCCTATCAAAATTCATTCATCATTACAATTCCTCTAACTTTTAATGTGCGACCTTTTGGGTTCTTGACATATTGGCAACATCTATTAATCTCTAATTAATACTATCTTATGTAAATCAAGAGCACTTTCTAGTCACATATAATGATTACTAATTCTCAAATCTCAAGATGTCATATCTTTCAGTTGCGCAACATGCTCCCGTAGTATGATTACTAATTCTCTATTCAGAAAAATTAACAATCATCCTACAAAGGATTCCATATACTTTGTTTAAATGCAAAATTTTTTTTTTATATATCTTCATTCTTATTACTAAATCCCAACTCATTAAACACTCCTAGGTTTACCATATTACATTATTGTTATGCACACATTATTATTTTACATATTTAAGAGTCATCGTATGTTATTAATTACATGATTAATATTACCATCAAACGTATTTAAATTACTGCCATAGTGCTTATTTAGTAGTTGCATAACTGTTTGCATAAATAGAAGTTTGTAAGCATTCAACCGTTACCAAAAGCTTATTGGTATGTCCAGCTGCTACCACTAATGTTCTTATTCTGCGACTTTACTTGGTCCTGCGTTTATCAATTGACAAACGCTAAGTATAAAACTCAGTGGTGCTAGTATAATAAATATAACAAATATCATAATGAATAACATTTCAATAAAATATCAAAATTCCATTCAACATATTAACCATATTATCAAGATGTCATCAACTATATACCATTTTCAATAATCATCATATTGATCACTATTCATGAATTTTACCTCAGCTATATAAATGCTTATGCATATTTACCATTTCCTCAATTATTTAACCATTTTCAAATGTCATTATCATTATGTATAAGAATAATGCATATTTATGAGTATGCATTTATGTTATGCATTCTTCCTCATTACTGATCATTTCTTGAATATGCGCATTTACTGGGTCATTTACTTACAATTTATCGATGGTACCACAATCAAATTTGATTCAATACTTACCTCTTGAATTTCATTCTTCTCATAACATAATCCCTTTTATTTAATTCCTATAGGAATTTATAACATTTACCCAATATAATTTATATAGCATTTTTCTCATATCAAATCTTTTCCTTTCTTCTTATTTCACCATGAAATGTTATGCTATGTTCCATGATTAATGCATTATGAATATATCATGTTTAACGAATAAAATAACATATTATAATTTAATTGTGTAATGTTATTGCATTACCAAACCATTGGCTCTTTGATCAATAAATGATCAGAACTTCCAAATAAACTAACACAAACCTGGTATGTCCATTCCTTTGTTAATATCCTTGGATGATTCGTGAGGTTTATCTATTAATTTACCTATTCCACAATCAATATTCATCGATTACTAATGTATTTTATTTCATCATTTATTGTTCTTACACTATTGTGTTAATTAAACAAAATACATATCTGTTTTATTTTCTTATCCTATTATTTTAGAAATTATATTACTATTCCATTTATTTAAATTAAATATCATTTAATCAATTATAACATATTTAATATCTACTTACTGTAATTATAATACCATTGAAAGTAATCCTTACATTATCATATAACATTTCTTTTATTCAATCCAGTCAATAATATTCTATGTGATTGTATTCTTATTTTATTCTTAATTTGATCATATAATTAATTTCTGTTTAATAGTGATATGATAATACCTATTACTTAACAGTTATTAGAATCAGTAATACTTTATCTTAATAATTTTTTCTTTAAAATTATAACTCATTTATAAATCATTTTATTATCATTTTCAATTTGAATTCAAATTCTGTTATCATCTTAGTACTACTAATTTAATATTATGACTTAACCAAATTCCAATTACTAATCATATCTATATTTCACTAAAAATAGTTACTGTCAAAAGTAGAATATGAAAATAGTAGATATTATCAGTTATTTATTCTATACTTAAACTGAGGTAATTTCTTAGTATTATATACTGATATTTAACTTAATTCACTGTTGTACTAAATATTATTATTATTAATCTAAATCTGAACTATCAGAGAATTATAATGTTTCTGCTTAATCCAATCCTTTACCAAGACTATCTTAAAACCAGTAAAAAATATAAAAAATATCTTTACTTAAATATCTTTTTATCATTTAACTTAATTACATGTCTAATAACACTTAATGTGACTATTTATCACTTATTTATTTAGCACTTCCATTAATATCATCATATCATATGCTATTTGCTTAACCTATTTATTTTCAATCACTTAAGTATAATCTTATATCATTTAGGCAACTTATATACTTCACTTAATCAAATTCCAGATTATATATCATCCATCATTAAACTTATTAATTAAATGTCTATTGAAATCATACAAGTATAAACATTCTATAAATCATGTGTCTATAACCTATAATTCAGTGTTATCTCTATTTTAATCCTTAACTTAAATCTTATTTAAAACCATATTAACTTATAAATCTTCTTAATATCCATTAATATGCTTAAATACTTGATAATTTATGTTCATTTATAAATCATAGTCACATAGTGCAATTAAGGTCTTATTACACTTGATATGGCATTCTCTAATGACTTCAGTCATACTATCAATTAACCACTTCATTTAATTTCTTATGATCACACAATTTACTTAAACATTTACTAACTTATGTCCTCAAACTTGATATGGCCAAATACTTCCATATAATTCTATTAAACATTAAAAATTCTTATCTTAAGTTCATTTTAATAATTCATACCTTAAGCTAACCTTCTTAATAATAATAATACTTCCATTTAACTTTAATTCTTTTATTATATCATTAATTCAAACTTAACATATTTTATTGTCCTTTACTTTTATCTCTTAAATACTTTGAATGAAGATTAAGGCTTAAATTACCAAATATACTTATCTTATGTCCAATTTAGTTCATATACCATATGCTATTTATTAACTCATTATTAAGAACTTCATTTTAACCTTAATTAGAAGGTAATTACTTAAATCATACTTAAACTTAATAATTTAATTCATATCTCTTAAGTCATATGCACTTAAAATGATATTTAGCCTTAAAACATCAAATTAACTTATCTTAAGCTTTAATTTCATCACTTTCTTTACTATTAACCTTCTATTTTTAGTAAATCATCTTTAACATCATATTTTAAACTTACCAACCATTAAAATTTTGTTTGAAGGTTTCAGCCAAAGTGAAAATTACAAAGCACACACACCCACACAACCACTTAACACTTTATTCCATGTCTTTTACAATCCTAACTCATCTAACCATCAAATCAAAACCTAAAAATCATAAAATACACTAACTATCATTTGACCATAACTCAAACCCACCAATAATTCATAAATCAACTCAATCTACCATTAATTTATACTTACTCTTACTCACCTTTTGTCACATAACTGAAAGCTTAGATAAAACTTATTTTTCCTTTATCTTTACTACTGATTTGAATAAACTTCCACCTTTGTGACCTTTCTCAAAGTTGCTCTCCACCTTAAAATAACATGCATGTGTTTAGAAGAGTTAGATATGATCATAAACAAAATGAATCATCAAGATAGGTTTTGATTTTCCTCAAACATGTATGGATCTTCATGATTTTGAGCATAACTTGAAGATCCATTAAGAAAAGGTTTTGGTCATCATAAGTGTCGCACCCTAATTTTGGATCAGTCGGATTGATTGGGATGAATCGAGCTTATCTCTTTGTTGTTTTGCCCTCATGGGCATCTTGATTCATTTTGGTGCAGTTCAGGATTCAGATTAGAGTTGCATTTAGTGTCTTTTGTCATTTTTTGTGCCTCATACCCGTTCGGGTATCTTTTGATGTGTTAGGGTATATGACTTACCCTTTCGGGTAAGTGTGTTTTTACCCTTTCGGGTATGCTCTTACTTGTTCGGGTAAGTGATCTTACCCGTTTCGCTCTTTTAATATACCCGATCGGGTATGATAGCCAGTTGGTTATAATTTGAAAGGTAGTTATTTTGGCGGGAGAAGGAATTTTTAGGGTTTTTGAAAACCAAATTTCTCTGAAATCTGATTAAAAAAACCACGATTTTGAAACTTCATTTTAGCTCATTAATTGATTGAATTTGATTAGATTACATAGAATTCAACTTGTTTTGTTTAGTTTTAATTGAAAATCTAAAAAA
>CANYBF011601292.1:0-14523 GCA_948192965.1 Dalechampia spathulata | reverse complement strand
CCCTATCAACACATTTATTTGCTTTACTTTACCTTTTTAAATGCAATTTCCTTTTTACTTTAAATTTGTCTCTACTTTTAAAATGCTTTTTATTAATTACTTCCATTTACTTTTATTACTTTGTTATTTACTTTATTTAGTTGTCATTTATGATTCATTAATCATCATTAGCATAGTTAAGGTATGAATTATTGATTAGACATTCTTGATTACATGAAATGCTCAATTCATCTTTGTATACATGGCCATCATATTAAGATACTAAATTACTATTGATTTGTGAGAATTAGCATTAGTAGTGGAAAATTCATGATTAATCACTCTAGTTAAAAGATTAATGGAATCTACTTCTTGAGAATAATTAATATGACATATGATTTAATTGATTCATATTTGCATATGTAAAGTGAGAGTTTTATGGAAAATAATGTGAGTATATGTTATATAAGCATGAGTATGCTATATGATACTAATGGAAAATGTCATTCATATATTGGATTGTATAAGTATTGTTCATATTTGAATTAGTTAATTGGGATTTAAAGGATCATTCTTATTACTTTTATCATAACTTTTATCATTTTATTGTGGCATAATAAAGAGTTGGAAATTTGTAATGTTTCATATGAATGAATGAGGTTGAACCATTCCCTGTGTTCGATATCCTTCTTACTCTATACTAAGTCCATAGAGACTGGGGGATTTAAATTCTGTAGCAATCATTACCTTTATTATTATCATTATCACACACCTAAATCTACCCTATCAGCACATAAATGCATAATTTATGACACACAACTGGTATCACTAACTGAAAATTATAGTTCAATCATTTCAACTAAAATTCCATCTAAGCTACAAGATCCAGGAAGTTTTAGTAAACCATGTAAAGTAGGGAATCTAATATTTAACAAATGTTTGTGTGATTTGGGAGCAAGTATCAACTTAATGCCATATGCCCTTTTTTAGAAGCTACATCTTGGAGATATCAAAAATACTTCCATGGTAATTCAACTTGTGGATCAGTCGGTGAAGAAACCATTTGGTATCATTGAGGATGTCTTGGTAAAGGTGGACAAATTCATCATTCTAGTAGATTTTATGGTACTGGATTACAATGAGGATGTCAATTGCCCCCTAATTTTAGGAAGACCTTTCCTCAACATAGGGAGAGCATTAGTAGATATGCATGAAGGGAAAATCATCCTTCAAATTAGTGAAGAGTGAATCAAATTATGTATGAAGAAAGCAATAAAACAGCCAATGGAAGGAGAGTCTTGTATGAAAGTGGATGTGATTGATGAATATGTGTCTACTCTAATAGATGAAGAACCAAAAGACATCACAATCAATGAGGAACCGGAGGAATAGGTAAGGAGGGTGGTGAGCCACCTAAAGAAGAACTACTGGTAAGAAATTCTAACCTTACTCCTCCTTTAATTGAAAAGTCACCTGTTCTAGAATTGAAAACCCTGCCAAAGCATTTGAGGTATGCTTTCTTAGGTAAAAATGAAACTTTGCCAATCATTATATTTAATAAGCTAACTTTGGAACAGTAGGACCAGCTACTCAAAATGGTGCAAAAGCACATCTGAGATTTAGGCTAGAAGTTGTCTGATATTAAAAGAATCAGCCTTGATATGGTCATGCATAGGATACACTTGGAGGAAGAAAGTAGGCCTGTTCATGAAAGGCAAAGGAGACTCAACCCAAATATGAAGGATGTTATGAAAAATGAGGTGATTAAGCTACTAGATGCACATATTATCTATCCAATTTCTGATAGTGAATGGGTGAGTCTTGTACAATGTGTACCTAAAAAAAGAGGCATGACTGTTATAGAGAATGAAAAGAAGGAATTATTGTCAATAAGGGCAGTAACTGGCTGGAGAGTGTGTATAAACTATAGGAAGTTGAACTCTGGTACTAGGAAGGACCATTTTCCTTTGCCTTTTATTGATCAAATGATTGAAAAAATAGCAGGCCATTCTTTCTATTATTTTTTGGATGGTTATTCTAGCTATAATTAGATTTTCATTTTCCCCAAGATCAAGAGAAAATAACTTTTACATGTCCATATGGTACATTTGCTTATAGACATATGCCTTTTGGTTTATGTAATATGCCTGCTATATTTCAAAGGTGTATGATTGCTATATTTGCTGACATGATTAAGGAGTTTGTGAAAATTTTCATAGATGACTTTTTAGTGTTTGGAGACTCTTTTGAGTCATGTTTACAGAATTTGGAAAGAGTCCTGAAACATTGTGAGGAAACTAACTTGATGCTGAATTGGGAGAAATGCCATTTCATGGTAGATGAAGGGATTATGCTAAGGCACAAAATCTCCAAGGAAGGTATTGAGGTGGATAGATCCAAAATTGAGGTAATATCTAATCTACCACCTTCAAAGAATGTGAAAGGTATACATGGTTTCCATGGACATTCGGGATTTTATCACTGCTTTATCAAGAACTTTTCTGTTATTGTTAGGCCCTTGATGAGCTTGTTAGTCAAGGATGTTTTGTTTGATTTCAATGATGAGTGCTTTCATGCCTTTAACACTTTAAAAAATGCATTAACCATGGCTTTGGTCTTGACTTCACCGGATTGGTCCTTGCCCTTTGAGATTATGTGTAATGCTAGTGACTTTGCTCTAGGATGTGTGTTAGGGCAAAGAAAAGATAAGAAATTGCATGCCATCTATTATGCTAGCAGGACCTTAACAAAACCATAATTGAATTACACAACAACTAAGAAAGAACTCTTAGCAGTAGTGTTTGCATGTGATAAGTTTATAGCTTATCTGTTAGGTTCCAAAGTTATTATTTTTACTGATCACACTACTTTAAGATATTTATTTGTTAAAAAGGATGCAAAGCCAAGGTTAATCAGGTGGGTACTGCTGCTACAAGAATTCAACATTAAGATTAGGGAATAATAAGGGAGCTAAATATGCAGTTGTGGATCATCTTTCACGATTAGAGAAGGATGATAAGGATGATGAAGGGAAAGAACCCATCAAAGAAGAATTCCCAGATGAGTCTGTGTTCGTGGTACAGAAAAAGGAGATTCCTTAGTACATAGACATGGCTAACTTTCTAGCATATGGTATAGTGCCTTCTAATGTTTCGTATCAACAACAAAGGAGATTCTTTGCAAGTACCAAGTATTATCAGTGGGAGGAACCCTTCTTATTTTGCCAATGTGCTGATGGCTTGATAAGAAGATGTATTCCTAAAGAGGAAATAATGCCTATACTAACTCATTATCATGATTCATTTTATGCAGGGCATTATGGTGCAAATAAGACAATGAGCCAAGTGTTGGAATATAGGTTTTATTGGCTATCTTCAAAGATGCGAGAAACTATATGTTACATTATGATAAGTGCTAAAGAAACGGGAATATCTCCCGATGCAATGCGATGCCTCAATCATTAATTTTAGAAGTGGAAATATTAGATGTATGGGGAATGGACTTCATAGGACCATTTCCCACATCAATAGGAAATAGGTACATATTGGTGGGAGTTGATTACATCTCAAAATGGGCAGAAGCAGTTGCTAGTCCTACCAATGATGGCAGAGTGGTTAGCAGATTCATAAAGAAGCTATTTACTAGATTTGGAGTCCCATGAACATTCATCAGTTATGGAGGCATGCATTTATGTAATACCAAATTTGAGACCTGCTCAAGAGATACAAGGTGCATCATAAGGTGTCTAAGCATATCATCCATAGACTAGAGAACTGAAGAGAATCCTAGAAAAAGTAGCCAGTGGTTCCAAGAAAGATTGGGTAGCTAGGCTGGATGACACCCTTTGGGCATACCATATAGCATTTAAAACCCCTATAGGAACAACTCCCTATATAATGGTTTATGAGAAGGCATGTCATCTACCTGTGGAGCTTGAGCACAAGGGATATTGGGCAATTAAATACCTAAATCATGATCTAAAGAAAGCAAGGGAGAAAAGGTTGCTGCAACTACATGAGCTGGAAGAATTGAGGCACTTAGTATATGAGAATGCTAAGTTGTACAATTCCAGGTTGAGGTTGTTTCCTGGAAATCTGAAATCAAGAAGGAGTAGGCCATTTAAAATTTCATACGTCTTTGACAGTGGGGCGCTAGAACTGAGGAATGAAAAAGGAGAAACATTTAAAGTCAATGGGCAACGATGCAAGGTATACCTAGGGGGGTTGAACCATAAACCAAGAGAGGTAACTTCCCTAAAGTAACCTCATAACAAGGTAAGGTCTAGCTAACGACCTTAAACTTAGCATGTAAGTGTGTTGTGTATGAGTTCAATTGTGTTATGAGTTTGTTATGATTAAGAAATTTTGAAATGTATTTGAATGTTGATAATTGATGGTCATTTTAATTTAAAAATGTATGTTTTGATTGATGGAATCGTGGAAAAATAACAAGAAATAAAATGAAATTAGGTGGAAGACAGTTTTTCAACTCCATGATCCTAAAATTGATGCCATAATCATGGAGTACCTAGAAAGAAATGAGAGAAAGCTTTTGTTTAATTCCACGATTGTGGAGTTGAACTCCATGATCATGGCCAAGCAAGGAAGACATAAGAAAAGTTTCTCTTTAATTCTACGATTGTGGAGTTCAACTCCATGATCATGGATGAGGCTTAGGTCACAATTTTCACTTAAAATCCTAAGCAGCCCCTCACCTCCAAAACACTTTCATTTTATCTCCTCACTCCCAAAACTCAAAATACATATTGTCCCTCTCAAAAACTTGATTTTCTCATCTTCTCAACACCCTAGCAAGTAGATTTCAAGCTTTTCATTGCATTTTCTCCTAAATCTTCATCATTTTACAAGGTAAGGATTCCACTTCTCTCTCTTATTCTTGAAATTCTAATTTTTAAATCTTTGGGTTTTCTTGAGAAGTTGGATTTTGGCTAGATTAGGGATGGTTTAAGGGTAGAATAGGCATTTTTTGCATTGTGTTTATGATGATTTACCATTTTCTTTCCATTTCAAGAAATTTGGGTGAAACATGTTCAAAGGAGGGAAATGCAGAAAATTGAATTCCACGATCATGGCCAAGTAGTTTGGTCCCAAAACTTGTAATTTTTTGAATGCTGCCTTATTAAAACATCTTTATACTCATTTGCAGCCATGTTTAAGTAAGTCAAGCAAACCACCAAGCCCACTAAAGGTAAAAGGAAAGCCCTAGAATCATCAACAACTGACATTGCAACTCAATTCTATGTGCCTTTTCCTATACACTCAATGTAGGAAGGTAGGAAGTATCAAAAGGTATGTAAGAACAAATAATCCTTCCTCATTACTATGATTGAGGTTTACTTGACAAACTAGGAGTGCATGAGTCATTGAAAGCCTTTGCACTTAAGCTAGGTTGGGACTTAAGCTAGGTTGGGGCACATTTATTGTGGATGAGCACCATGTGCGTAAAGAGCTAGTACATGAGTTTTATACCACTTATGACTTCATAGGGAACAAGATTGGTAAGATCCAATTTAGGTTGAGGGGTAGACCACTAGAGATGACATATGACCTGATTGAGGATGCCATTGAGCTACCCCAGCATGGTTTCTCATCCACACGCATTGATTTTAAGGTTAAGGCCTTTTGGACTGAGCTCACAGGGGGTGCATTAGCTTTTGATACTAGAAATGCCCCCAACTTGCTGATTAGAGATCTTGTCTTAATCCTGCTTCACAAATTCATGGTTTTCTCTATCTTTTCTAAGATAGAGAATAATAAAGTTTCCATACAAGAACTCTTTCCCTTATGGTGCATACTTATTGGACATGATTTTTGCACCATCTTCCATATAATGAAAGGGTTCATGAAGATGGCTAAATCAAAAGGCAAGAAACTAGGTTTAGGCCATATTATCACTGCAATTGCTGTTTATTTTGATATGGACTTCACTGACCTAACCTTGCTACCATCAGAGAAGTTTTCTGTCAGATATTTGTATGATGCAGGTATCTTAGATGGCAAGGGCATCTGGTTTAGAGCTTATAGTGATAGAAAGGGCATGAAACAGAGACACCTAGATCAAGATAAGGAGGACGATGAGGACTAAGAGGAAGGTGTTGCTATTTTAGAGGAGCAGACATACGAAGAGGAACAGCAACAATAACAACATATGCCTACTGCTAAAGTTAGAGTGGATAACTCTATAGAGGAAATACTAATGAGGCTAGAGCAAGGCAATGCTGAGAATGCTACTCGCCTTGCCAAGGTGTAGGACACTGTTAATAATTTACGAAGGGAGAAGCACTACCAACAAAAGAAGATGCTGAGATTTTTCCAACTCTCAAGCATTCATGTTCCCTCCCCCACTCCATCTCCACCATCCTCTCCCCCTCCAATAGGTATTTAAATCTCACATATTCATTTCTTTTCTGTGTTTTGTTTCTGTGTTTATTGCATTTTCCACATTAAGGATAATGTGTCCTCTAAGTATGGGGATACTTGTGTGCTTGTGTTTATTTTGTAGGCTTGGTTGTTTGATTATGCTTTATTATTATTTCTTAATTGTGTGTTTTGTTTGAGTGTATGCATGTGTAATTTGAGTTTTATTTGATTTTTGCATGCTTTGCTTGATTGAGTGATTGTGTGTCAGGAATCGTAATCACTTGCATATGGCATAAGGATTCATTGAAATGAGTATGTTTAGCTAGATATCACCTTAATTTGACTAATCCCTTGATAAACTTAGTAAATCACTAGGGAGTAAGAAGGTATAAATATTTACCTTAGATAATAAGCTTAATCCTTTTTTAACTGCACTAGAAAATAGAACATAACTTATGGAAAATGCATAAGATATGGGATATGATGATTTAGAAAGTGGAAAATAGAGGAAATGATTCAAGAGAATAAAAAAATAAATAAATAGGCCAAAAAGGTAAAAGCTAATTGTTCCGCTGTCATTAAGGGTACCCAAAACTAGCCTGAATGACAAAGAACAACACTAGTAGTCATTTGAGTGAAGATAGTATGTTAAGTAACCGGGTACCATCACCACAAGCATAGGGTATTTGACGAGAAAGGCCTACCTCTCGAATAAGAGCTAAACATCAATTTCAAAAGTAAGAAAAGAAAGCAAAACAAAAATAGAAGGAATAAAAACCTTATGATCCTCACAAACATAAAAGCAAATTAGATCACTCACAAATCTAGGCATAAAACGATGAGTTGTGTTGTGTTGGCTAGTGCAATTGAATGAATGACTAAGTTTAAGTGTCTAAGTTAAACATTTCCACCTTAATACCTAGGGATTTGCTTAGTTTACACGAGGATTATATAAGAAGGGTGATGATGGTTAAAAATATTCACCTTTGTTAAATCCAATTGCCATATCATAAGCAAAATTACAATTCTTCATTATGTATGTATTATTTTTGCTTGAGGATAAGCAAAGGTCTTAGTGTGAGAATATTGATGTCCATCATGTGTTATACTTTAGATGTTTTAGGATGTTAGTTTACATTTAATTGAATTATGCTTTATTTACTCTGTTTTTAGTAGAATTTGATGTGTGTGTTAAGTGTGTAGCCTTGGAAGAGCAAATAAGAAGAAACAAGGAGTCTTGTGCATGAAAGACTAACTCCATGATCATGGAGCTCTTTTCCATGATCGTGTCAAAAGAGCATGGAAAAGGAAAGCTACTAGAATTCTCCACGATCATGGAAGTTATGAAGAAATGTTCAAGAACCTACTGAAATTTTTCACGATCGTGGACTCCAACTCCATGATTATGGAGTCAATGCAGAAAAGCAAAGTAAGCTACTAGAAAAGTCCATGATCATGAACTCCAACTCCACAATTGTAGACTCTTAATTATTGGGCAAAATTAAATATAACCTGGCAGCCAACTAAGGAGAGGAAAGTGGATTCCATGAGGGGAACAAGAATAAAAAACCTTAAAAGAGCTTTAATGGGAAATGGACTCCATGACATGGGGGAAGCAATGGGCAAAGATATGGATAAATTGAAGATAAGGCAAGATATGACCTCTATTCAAGGATTTAAGGGAATCAAGGTGGTACTGGGAAGGGGATCATCCATTCTTCTGTAGATTATGTTCTTGGTTGATATTCTTCATCTTTTCTTATGTTTTTTGTAAGTCATGAGTGGCTAAGTACTCTTGTAGGATTTGATTTCTAAAATCCCTGGATGGGATAACTAATTGTGCTTATTTAAGATTACTATGAATGCTTAAATTTAAAGATTGGTTTTAGAAATGAAATCTCTGCTTTATGATTGCAATGAGAGTTGGATTATATAATGCTTGAGCATGTAGAGATGTTTAATTTTAAAGATTAGGTTTCTAAACAATTTTTTATGCTTTGTAATTACAACTAGAGTTGAATTATAGAATACTTTTTCATTCAAGTTAGATAGATGTGTATGAGAGATCTACATGTTCCTAACTTCTGTATGATTGCTTAATGGTTTCTCTAATTGAAGGAGATAGATTGAGAGAGTGATTTTGAGATTAAAATGAAATCTAGTTGGTTTCACCTCGAGAGAGGGTGACTAATGCTTTTGGATATCTTGGGTGGTAATAAGCACATGACTGTTGTCTCAGCTTGCTGATGATGATTACAATTCCTATGCTTCTTAACATTATTTTCATCTTCTTGTCATTGATTCCATTTGACTTCTCTACAAACTCACTTTTATTATAGATCACTTCTATTCACCAAACCATTTGAATTGCTTAAACAAGTTAGAAATCAAAAAGTGATGGATAGACCTTAAATCCTCATGGGATTGATATCTTACTATAATTATCTATATGCTTGCAGTAAAGTAGTAAATAAAACTACTGTCATTTCATACCATACTAAAGGATGATCACATATGACATGGTATATTAGCATATAATGTGGCATGTGACATGGCATATTAGCATATGATGTGGCATGTGACATGGCATATTAGCATATGACGTGGCATGTGACATGGCATTTTAGCATATGACATGGCATTTTAGCATATGACATGGCATGATGACATGGCATAATGGCATATGATGTGGCATAGTAAAATGCTAAACATGGCAATAAAGCTAAATAAAATAATAAGCTAAACATGACAGTAAAGCTAAATTAAGATAATGAGCTAACCATGGCAATAAAGCTAAATTAACTTAAAAAGTCAAAGGAAAAAATGACTTACCAGGGCTAGAAGTCTTTCCCCCCAAATTTCCAAAAGCTTAGGATTTTAGTAAAAATTTAATTAGTCACTAAATCTAATTAAAATTTTACTTAAATTATTTTAATCCTTAGAGCTTAATGTCTTAGGATTAAAATTTATATCATTTGTATGATATTGTGTATCATTCATATGATATATTGTGTGTGTTGTAAGAAGGCACCCTTGGTATGTATTTATAAGAGCCTTAGAAGATGTGCAACCCTTAGGATTGGCAACATAGCAAAAAGTTCATTTCCTTAACCAAAACTAGTAGCAAACCCATAGTGGGTAGCTATCTTGCATGAGCCAAACGAAGGGCAAACCGTGTGCCTATATGGTAAATGAATATGCAAAATTCATGTATATAACTTGCTCTTAGGAATGGAAACCTGTATCAAGCCATCCTGATAAGGAAACAAGTCATAATACGTGCCCAAAAGGGGCAACCCAGTAAGCCTGTGCAGGAAATCTATGATGGGTAGTTGTTTTGCATGGACTAAATGGAGGGCAAACCGTGTGCCCATATGGCAAATGAATATGAAAAATTCATGTATGCAACTTGATCTTAGGAATGGGAACTTATATTAAGCCATCCCAATAAGGAAACAAGTTACAATACATGCCCAAAAGTGGTAACCCAACAAGCTTATGCAGGGGGTGAAAATATAATGTTAACAATTTACCCCCTGATTAGGGTCATCCTAGAACAACATAATTAGAAATCGATAGGATGAAACCTAATCACGACATGGGTTTTCACCCCAATTCAGGAACAGTACTTGATGGATGCTCAGGCTAAGACTCGTGAAGTGCTCATGTTGAGGCTTAAATAATGCTCATGTCGAGGCTTGTGGGATGCTCATGCTAAGGCTTTACAGAATGCTCATGTTAAGGCTTACCGAATGCTTGTGCCAAGGTCTGATGCTCATGTTAAGACTTTTGAAATGCTCATGATAAGGCTTACAATATAATTCAGCCAATAGAAGCCCGATGCTCGGGCTAGATGATCAATACTGATCTAATGCTCATACTGAGGCTTACAACCCAATTCTACCATTAGGAGCCCGGTGCTCAGACTACTTGATCAATACTAATCTAGTCACTGCTAAACTAATGGCTTTGCTATAAGGCTTAAAATTATTTGATGCTAGTGTTCAGATGCCTACTACCAAGGTTTAGGAATCAAAGGCTTGATTCTATAATTGTTGCTAGATCGAGTGGTCCACTTCAGAACCTGGGTGACCGTCTGCTGGGTTGATGCTCGTGCCATCAAATAAATGTCAAATATCTCCAAAATGGCATTTGGGATCCTCTACCAAGGCTTGACATTTTCTATTCAATGATTTTGACCAATAATAATCATAATCCAGTCATTGGGAGCCTGACTCTCAGGCTAAATGATCAGGGTTGATCGATGGTCACTATGAGACCGATGGCTTGACTAAAAGACTTAAAATCATATGATGTCAGCATTTAGATGCCTACTGCTAGGGTTTAGGAATCAAGAGCTTGATTCTATGATCGTTGTTGGATCGAATGGTTAACTGCGGAACCACAGGTGACCGTTTGCCCACTCGGGGTGATCAACCATCAGATCAATGCTCACGCCATCAAATATGTGTCAAATATCTCCAAAGTCTGCATTTAGGATCCTCTATCAGAATGTGATACTTTTTGGTCAATGGCTTGACTAGAAGTTAAAGGTTTGACAAATTTTGATCATCTGCTGGATCAATTTCTTATCTATGCTAGACATGGAAAAGTAATTTATCAGTGAAATTAAAACTTAAATGGTATAGGAAAAATACCTAAATTTTTTAGTATCAGTCTGCTGATTCTGTTGATTTGATATATGTGTGACTTGTGCAAGTACCTCCGGATGCCATGGCAGACATGACAAGGCTATTGACAGAACAATGTCATTACCATACCTTTAAGATGCTGGAAGTCTAGGTAAGTACCTGTTATAATTATGAGCATAATGTTTATGCATGGATGCATGACTTATAAGCCTATATGCTTGTGTTAATGTAGATGAGTCATTGCTCGGAGCAAGATCGTTGTGCTCAAATAACTAAGCTGATGGCTAGAGACTGTCCAGCTGATGATGAAGCCATTGCTGATTACAGAGGGTTTTATAGGTCTTACTGCCATCTTTCAACTATGTGGTCATAAGCTTGTGACTACCTTTTCATGGTTGAGGGTAGCAGGATTCAAATTGCTAGTGTAGTTTTTATTTGTCAACCCATCCGATCACAGAGATTTGATGATTAGGTCTATGATAGACCAAATGGAGTAAGGTCAGACCCCTTTTCTATAATCATAGCAGAGACAATTTTGGGCTGGATAGTGTAAAGTGAGGGCAGTCTAAATGCCTCAGTGATAGTCTGCTTCTACTACAAGTAAGAATTCTAAGCTACCTTTGTAGGTTTTCAACTTAGAAAAGCTGTGTTTTTTCCCTAATTTTTGCATAAGTCACCTTTTGCAAGGTTTTTGACTCATCAAGCTACTGATTTTGCTTCAAACCTTAACTTTTACCTAAACTGCCCCTTTAGGTTTTTAGCTTAATGGGTCACTTTAATTTTTTCCTGAGCAACCTTTTACAAGGTTTTCAACTCAGTGAGCTTTTATTTTTTATTTCTTTTTATTTTTAGCTTTGGGAGAAGCTGGGGATTTTGGCACCTCCAGTGGGTGATCTATAAAGATGCATACATCATAGCCGTATGCGAAGAGACTACACCTTTAACAAGGTGAGGATGTTGACATTCAATGGTTAGATTGAGTGGATGGAAGCCATCCTAGAGAGTGAGGTTAGGTGGACCTATCCTTGGTGGCACACACAACATGTGATTGTAAGGACTTACATGAATTGCATGTCATTATCGGGATTTAGACATTATACATATTACAGTCCTACTAGAGTTTAGTATCAGTACGGCTACTGATAAACTATCCCTCAGTTAATAGAATTTGAGAGAGGATGATTGTTGTCCTATTTCTTGGAGCATGTAGAGAGGATCTAGCTTCATCGTAGGATTGTACCAGTAGAGATTCCTATAGATGATGAGTATAAGCTATGAGTGTTGTGCCACAACTAGGATTCTATACTACAAGAAATTATAAGGCAACAAGATTGTATGCAATAAAGAAAGACAATGCTCTATATTTAAAACTAGTATTACTTATGGCTAAGTTTATGAACATGTGTTCCATTTTCATTAATAAGATTAAAACATTTGCATGAAAATGTTAAAATCAACACAGAAGTTCCCTGATATGCATTAAACTTAACCCCTATTGTTAACCAGTCTTATGTGAGATTTTTTGATCAACTATTTTAGCACTCTCCTTTTGTTTTCAAGAGCTCTAACTTTTGCATGAGCCATCCAAGCAGATTTTCAACTCATCGAGCAAGTATTTTCCTTTTTGTCTTAACTTTTGCATGAGCTACCTATGTAGGTTTTCAGCTTGCTGGACTTTTCTTTTGATTTTTGTTTTTTCTTTTGCCTTTGCTCTAAAAAAATACTTCTTCAATTAATCAAGATTGATAGGCTCCGAGAATTCATTACCCTTCAAATCTAAAATATGGATAGCACCTTTGGATAGGATCTTTTTGACAAGGAATAGGCCTTCCTAATTTGGTCTGAACTTACCATGGGGGTCACGAATAGCTAGTCTGATATGCTTTAGAACCATATCACCTTTCGATATAGCAACAGGTTTGAACTTTCTGTTGAATGCATTTGTCATGTGCTTCTTATAGAGCTGTAGATGATAAAGAGTCTTCAGCCACTTCTCATCAATAGTAATCAGCTATTCATATCTGGCTCTTTTCCACTTAGCCTTTAGTAACTAAGACTCCAGAACAACATGAAGTGATTTTAGCTCCACTTCAATAAGCAATACAGCTTCTGTCCCATAAACAAGAGAGTAGGGAGTAGCACCTTTAGGACTCCTTGCAATGGTTTTGTAACCCCACAAGGTAAATGGCAATTGCTTGTGCCAGTCTATATAAGTCTACACTGTCTTAGCTAAGATCCTCTTGATAGTCTTCTTAGCCACTTCGATTGCCCTGTTAGCTTGGGGGCGATATGGAGAAGATTAGTTGTGCTCAATCCCTTATCTTTCCAATAATTCCACCACTTGGCCTTGGAACTATACTCTATTATTAAATACCAAGTGATGCGGTATCCCATATCGGTATATGAGATTTCTCTCTATGAACTTGGTAACCTGCTTTACCCCTAATTTATTGTAGGATTTTGCCTCCACCCACTTTGAGAAGTAATCAACATCCACCGGTATGTACTGATGCTCATTAGAAGTGTTAGGATGAATCTCACCCATGATGTCAATTCCCCAAGCTGAGAATGGCCAAGGCATTGTCAAATTCTGCAATTCGACTGATGGTATGTGACTCAAATCTCCATGAATCTAGCATTCATGACATCTTTGTACAAACTGTATGCAGTCTATCTCCATAACAAGCCAAAAATACCCTTAGCATAGAATCTTCCTGTAAAGAGCAAATCCATTCATATGGGACCCGTATGCACCAGCATGTATTATTTACATGACTGATTTGATCTCCTTCCCCGATATGCACCAAAGCTGTAGACCATAAGTTGTTCTTCTATAGAGAACACCCTGATTCAAGGTGAAGTTATTTGCTAGTCTGTACAAAGCTAGTTTGTCAGTCTTATTGGCTTCTTCCGGATAAGCACCGATCTTCAGAAAATTCATGATATCAGAATACCATGGAATCTCATCTTGCTGGTCTAGTACCATAACCTATTCTCCTTTATAATAAGGCCAATAAACACAGGCTGAACTTGACTCTGCAGTCATTCAAAAATTGAAGCCAGTGTGGCCAAGGTGTCGCACCCTCATTTTGGACCGGTTTGATCCGAATCGATTTAGGAATGCCTCTGGGTCAGTTTGGGTTAGCTTCAGGCCAATCCAAGTTGATTTAGGGCTTTCTAGGCCGTTCTGGGCCAACTTCGGCCATTCCAGGGTGCCTTTCGAACGTGTGCATATGCTTTTGGTGCGTGTGCATATGTTTTTTGGCCTTAGCTTATGTTTTAGGGCCTAGGGTATCTTTCATAGTTGATCGACTATGTTTTAAGGTTTGAACATAGTCGATCAAGTATGAATATAAACATCATACTCAATCGCATATGTTCTTTAGGGCAGACACATTAAACCCTAGTTTTGCCATTTGGCAAAGGGTTCAGACTTCTAGACGAAAACCCTAATCCCTAGAGGCAGCCGTCAGCCGTCAAACGTGATTAGAGACTCCAAAAACTTAATTCCA
>CANYBF011601201.1:0-14496 GCA_948192965.1 Dalechampia spathulata | reverse complement strand
TAAGACCTTAGGTACACCATACTTACCATACACCTTCATCCATTCAATCACACCCTCGTATTTACTATTTCCATACATTTTTTTTTAAAATATCCAAAATGACGATATGAACTTAATTAAATCAATACCAACTTTATTTCCTATTTTACTCGAGTAATACATCTCGTATCACTATTTAAATACAAATAAATGTATTATATAAATTCATCATCTTAACATCTTTTCCTTCTATATCACATATGCATTCACTCTTATTGTCATGCACACACCCATACTACGAGGCCTATGTGTACGGATGTGACACCAATGGTCCTAGCGTGTCTTTCTCTCGAAGTGGTTTATGTACCTTATAGAAGTTAAGCAAACCATTAGTATTGTTTTGATGCAATATTAAGGGTCAGATGCTGTTTTTAGACAAGTGTTGGTTGCATTAGCCATTTCTTGCACAGCAGAAATGGCTTTTTGGTTCCTTAACTAATTGCTACATCTATTATGCAGAAACAAAATAAGTCTTGCTTCCCAACAGATGCACTTTACCATTTTATGGAAAATTTGTATTAATGGATTTGATCTATTTATAAGAACTTAATTATTTAAATCAATAAAGATTGAAGTCGTATCTTTCAAGGTAGAAGGGTGTTTGTAATTAATGATAGGCAAAAGAGAAGTATAATTAATTAGTTTGTTGGGTTGAGAATTAGGTTTCTTGGTTCCTAGAAAAATATAAATTTTTACCATCATTGTTGCTATTTGGTTTTTACTCAAATAAAAGTGTAGTTTAAGATGGAATTCTTGAAGAGGAATAACGTGAATGTAAACTTATCAAATGAACATGATAAATTAATAAACAAAAAAATTAACATATTCAAGGGAATCATGTATGTATATATATATATATATAAATATAAATATAAATATATATATATATATATATATGTATGTATGTATGTATGTATGTATGTATGTATGTATGTATGTATGTATGTATGTATGTATGTATGTATGTATGTATGTATGTATGTATGTATGTATGTATAGAAGTTCATCATTAATTTAGTTTAATATACATTATAAAATAACAATTCATTTATAAACTTTAGATATGACCCTATACATTGAAGAATTTATTTTATGGTATATAAATTTGGTAGAAATGAACTAAGTTAATCAAATACAAACAAATAAGATTTAATTTTTTCAAAAAATATGTAGCATTTACTGGCTTGATTTATTTATATGTACTTCAACTGGTTTTATTCATCCACGAGGAGCTCACATGAGACAAATGTGGTTGAAGATAGATGCACTTATAAAACATCTCTATCTCCTATAAAATATAGGGCTTTATTTCAATTCTATCGATCTTTAGTTTTTTTTTTATAAAAATGTTGAAAAATTAAATTTTTCATAAAAATCATTAAAATCTTAGGGGATTTTGAAAATGTCATAAACAAACACTGCAGAAAATAGTATAGTAAAATATGGAGTCTATTAAAGGTAGCATACTAAATAACAAGATGAAATACAAATCACATAATTCAATCTCCTTATCATAATAAAAAATTTTAATTACAACAAATAGAGGAAGAAGTAAATTAAGAGGTTTATAACCAAGATAAAAGAACAAAAGAAAAGTTAAACAAATATGCAAATACCAAATACTATTACTGTAAAAAGAAGAGTCACATCAATAAATTTTATGAAAAATTCAAGAAAGACTAAAAGAAAAATAAAGATAAAGATGTGAAAAAGGAAGACAACAATGATGATGAGCGTAATAACATTGTTGCAAAATTTGATATTATTATTAATATTGAAATAATTAGTCTAGTATCCTAAGGGACTAGATGGATGATTAATAGTAAAGATACCATTTATGTTACATCTTATAAATAATTTTCTCATTCTATACACCTAAAAATTTTGATATTGTTAAAATGAAAATGTAAATATGTAATAAATAGTTGGTAAAGAAGATATTCGCTTGGAGATAGAGAATGGTATGAAATTATTATTCAAAGATGTTAGAATGGTATCTAATTTCTATCGTAGGTTAGATGATGAAGATTTTTAAAATACTTTTAAAAATTGAAAATGAAAGGTCACTAAAGGCTACTTAATGATGGCTAGAGGTTAGAAGGTATCAATGTTATACTTTATGCAAGTAAAACCTCTTTAATAATGTTATAAATAAAATGCAAAATAATGATGTAACTAATTTATCGCATAAAAGACTTGGTCATATTGACAAGAAAGGGATGACTAAGCTTGTAAAAAAGAATGTGTTATCTAGTTTAAATTAGATTTTTTTAAAGAAATGTGCAGATTTTATAGCAAGGAAATAAATCAAAGTTTCTTTTAAAAGTTTCCCTCTTTCTAGAATGAAGAATATGTTAGATTTGATTCACTTAGATTTGTATGAACCACTACCTAAGTCATTTGATATTGCTTAATACTTTATGACTTTTTGTTAATGGTTATTCTAAAAAATAATGGGCTTATACTCTGAAATCCAAAGATCAAGTGTTAGTGTTTACATAATTTCATGCCTTAGTTGAAAGATAAATTGAGAAGAAGCTAGAGTGCATTCAGATAGATAATGGTGGAGAGTACATTGAATCATTTAAAGTTTATTATAAAGAGCATGATATTCAACTTAAGATAATACCTCCTTAAACACCATAACTAAATGGCTTAGTTGAGAGGATAAATAGAACTTTGATGAAAAGAGTTAGATATTTAATTTCAAATTTAAAGTTACTTAAAACATTTTAGGATGAAGTTTTACTTATAATTGTGTATGCATTAAATTTATCATCTTATGTCCCTCTTTAGTATGACATTCCAAAGAAAGTATGATCATGAAAGGACGTTTCTTTTGAACAATTATGGGTGTTTGTTGTAAAGTCATTGTTCATGTTTTAAAAGATGAAAGACCAAAGCTTAATGTCAAGACATGATAATATGTTTTCATTGGATATGATCAAGATCATCTTGACTATAAATTCTATAATCCAATATATAGAAACTTATAAGTAACTATGATATTATATTTATTAACAATCAAACTGTTAAAGATATTAATAAGGTGGAAAAAGAAATTCCAAACTTTTTTTGATGATCTAACAAACTTCAAATTAAACCTCCAATAATAGTGTCAAGATAAGTTAGAGAAAAAGTTCAAAATGATTAACCAAATGATGTGTAAATGATAATGGTATTTATATTCAACCACTAACACTTGTAGATTCTCTAACCTTATTAAAAAGATCTAATATAATTAGACAACCTTCTATTGTTGGTTTACCTATTAGTTAAAAATGTGTAAATGATAGTGGAAAACAATTTAAAATTTATAATAAAACATGTTTTTAATTGGATCTATTAACCAAAACATCAAACATAAACATATTGAGAAAAAAAATATTTGGTTTGAGTAATACTTACAATCAAGTTGATCTCTTATATTCTTGTTCATTTGAAAAGTCATACCAAACTTTTCAATCTCTAAACTAGAGGATCTTTAAACTATCTACACAAGTTCAAAGAGATCAGTTAGTTATCAATATTACAAAGAAATCATTTCAGAAACTAGTATAAATGAAAATAGATGAGAAAGATGAAAGAAAATTGTATTTGGTTTTCTTGTTAAATATGAATGCACTTTTCTTCATTCAAAGCTTTGACTTTTCTTGTTCTTTTCTATAAAAGGATGTGAGGAAGAAAAGAGGAGGTAGAGACTTATGTTTTGGAAACCTAAATTTAGATTTTAATTAAGTTAATAGGGTTAGGTGACATATTAAGACTAACATGCCAACTTATAAGTCATGACACATAAGTTGACTTAATCAAGTTAGTATATGAGGATCCAAGACATCCTAAACCCTAATTAGGTCACGTTGACCCTTCTCATTTAGTTAAGTCATGCATGTTCAAGTTATGTAACATATGCACATGCACAATCACATGTGTGACATATGCACTACACATGCAATCTTGTATCATGCATATCTAGAGTTCTACTTATCAGAATTACATGATCTTAGTATCAAATCAAAGCTCTTTTCATGTTCTATCTCATAGATATAAAAATCTAAATTATCTTATAACTATGAAATAATATCTTATATTGAATAATCATTCTTCCTCTATTATTAATCCCTTAACTTTTATATGTGATCTTTTAGGTTCTTGACATGTTGACAATATATAAGAATATATTAAATCTTATTTAATAATATTATATGTAAGTTAAGAGTAGTGTCTAGTCACACATCATGACTATGCAAATATCAAGAGAACATTAGTTTGACGAAAACCCATCCTATTAGATATCATTACAATAAACTCCTTTCATCATCTACTATCTTGTTTAAGTTTGAGTATGGATTAATGTCAACTCAATGCATGATCAAGTATGTTAAATCATGCCCTAAACTTGATATTTCATGTAACATAATCTTTATTTTCAAAATGCCCCTATGAATCACATTCACTACATTACATTCTACTCTAGCTAAAGATTCTTAAATCAAAGATTATTACATGAACTATTGAGATAAATCTTCTATAATTAATTTGAGATGGTGTTATTGATATATAAATATCTTTAACTACTTCATACTATACCCAACTTTCCAACTATTAATGCCTCTTCTGGAGGAATAAATCATAGGAGTTAAAGCATAACAATTTATAGCTAAGATAACCTTAATATCTCAAGTCTAAGGATACTTGCACTACTGATATAAGTGAGATTTATGTTTCATAGACATAGATCAATCATCCATATGAAATTTCACTGGTAAGTCTTCAATCAATTAGTATATACTATTTATTCACATATTTACTTTAGATAATTCATGTCATAGTGAATGAGAATCATCCCTTAATGAAAGTATAACATATGCTGATATATCCGTATTAATAATATCCAATCTTATTAATATTTTGATTAGGATAATTTAGATATTAAATATTTGCATATAATAAGAATCTTATATCATAAACTCTTTATATATTTCCCTTGTACTATTTCAATATCTTGGACTTCATTATTTGGTTTAATATTTTGAGTAAAATAAGTATATTAAATATTGCATTGAAATAATGAATAATGCCTCTTATTGATTAAATATTCAATTACAAAATTACATATGAATCATGATACTCTAGAGCATATACTAACATTACCGCGTTCATAAGCAGTGAAAGAAATTTAAAATTTTTCAATATAAATAATAAACCAAATAGAAAGAAGCTTTAGAAGCTGGAAAATGGAATCTTGAATATCTACAAGGAACATTAAAAATACATTTATGTTTTGAAGAAGCAAAACTTGTGTTAGCTAGTTATACAAATGCAAACATGACTAGAAATCCACATCAAGTCACCTAATAAGAATGCATCTTTCTATTAACGATCAAAACATATTAATGTGAGATATCATTTGTATTAAAGATGTGATGGAAATAAAGCAATTACAACTTAAAAAGATTCATATTGATGAAAATGGATAAGATATATTGAGAAAGATTTTATCAAAAGGAAAGTTTGAATATTGTTAATTAGTAGCACAAATGATTTAGTATTAGCAAGGGACTTATTTGTTATATTGGTTCCTCCTACTGGAGACCCATGTTCAGACCCAAATCCTTATACAAACTCAATTCCATGAAAAAAAATCAATCAAATCAATTCTTAGAAGATTTGAAAATCAAATCTTTGAAGATTTGATTTACAAATCAAATTTTAAAGAGTTGATTTTGCTTGCTTGTCAAAAATACTTTCTTGTCAATAGAAATTCATTCTCATTTTGCAAGTAAAGAGTGAACAATCAAAGTAAAGAAAAAAAGAAAAATTTGTACGCTTAAAAAATTTATCTTTCTAGAGAATTAAGTAACAAAATAATGAAGTTATAGTTTTAGGTTAGTAAATATCCAAAGAGACATTATTTTAATTTTTTCTTTATGTACCTATTATTTAATATAATAGAAGAATATTTACATTTTATCTCATGAATGTAGCCCCAAACTAAGAGTGAACAACATTCAATTCTTGATGTTTATTTTATCATTTTATTTTTATCTTCTTTAAATTTATCTATTGCATCCAACATATCTATAAAATAATTTATATTTATGTTATCAACTCAAATATTTATATATAAATCAAGTTGATAAATATAATCTAATTTAATTTATAAAAACAATTTATTAGATGTTTAAAAGATAAAATGTGATACATTTTTGAAATAATCAAACTCCAATTAATAACAAATAAATATTTTCTTTCAAGTTAGATTAGTTTAGAAGATTGAAGAAATATTATTAATTTTTTCTTAATTAACTAGACTGAATTTTTTGCCAAAAACTTAATTTAATTAAAAATTCTTAAAATACTTTTTTTTTTTGGAACAAAATGGTTTGTAGTGAGTGTAAGTGAATATGGAATTAAATATGTTTGATAATTTGGTCACATGAGTCGACATAAATAGTCAACTTCTTGTTAATTTAATCCTTAATAAAGCCGTCAACAATGGCTGTCGTTTCGTTTAACGTTGGCAATGTATCTCATTTTTCCATACCAAATACAGTTTCCCACTTTATAAAATTTGAAAAGTAATAATTTAATACATATACATTCATTATGATTGCTTGGAATCAAATTTGCCAGCTGACCCACTGGAAGGTTTGAGATTGAATACCATGGATTCATTTTCATGGAATTTTAATTTGAATCTTGTATAATATCATATGATATATTATTTTTGTTTTTCCATTTTCATGATTAGAGGTATAAATAAATTGAATTATTTATGAGTTATTCGAAACTTAATTTGATAAAAATTTATTCCATAAAATTTGTTTAATAAATGAGTTGAAATCAAGTTAAATAATACTCATCTTGTTGAAATTTATGAGCTAGCTCGATAAAATGTTCATTAGCTAACTCGTAATTTATGTATAAAAATTTAATTTTAAATATATAATCTATTAATATATAATCATATAAATATATAAAAATATTTTTTAGTTTAATTATTGATATAAAATCATAAATATTTATAAAATAGAATACTTTTATTAATAATTATTTATTTTTTAAAATAAAAAATAAATAATTTATATTATAATATATATTTATTAGCTCATTTAATACTCAATTAAATTCATTTAAACTTACAATACATCAAAAATTTTAAAAAGTTCAGTTCAAATTTAGCTCAATTATAAATGAATGGAGCTTGAATAAGGCAAAACTCAATTCAACTCAACTTTTTTACGCCAAAAATATTATCCGTCCAACTTATACATCCTTATAACAATATACGTTCCTGAATTAAGACAAATCAAAATTTGCATGACAAGTTTGATTTTCTTTAGATGTATATATATATATATATATATATATATATATATATATACACGTTTTTAGAATTATGAAAAGTAATAATCTTAGAATTAATTTCAATAGAATTTGGTTTTTATAATATTTTAAAACTAGTATGCCAAATTCTAGAAATATTTATATAACATAGCATATTTGTAGGAAACATATCCTTAGAAAAGATCGAGCGGGTATTAAACAACAATTAAATTTGAAGTTGCAAGAAGCATTTTATTCTTTCAAGATTCGAGAATCGCATTTCAAATAGAATAATATCTGAGATTAGCTTTACAAACGATAAAGGAAGCACTGAAAAGGAAATGAAACATAAGCGAAGTTTGTTTAATTGAAGACCGTGCTTCTCTCCACATTCTTTTTGCGTGCTTGCTTCTCATCTATCATTGCCATCTATATAAACATCCAACGGAATCACAGATCAGGAGAAGTCTGAAGTTCAGAGGAAAAGAGTAATATACACATGGAAGGAGAAATGTACAGGTTTGCTAGGGTATGGTTCTTGATCTTAGCTTCTTTATCTTACTGTTACGCCATTGGAAAGGTAACCCAGAAAGGAAATGCGAGGTTCTTTTGTTTGCTACCAGTTGTTTGTTTGTTTCTTCTTCTTCCTCTGGATCTCTCTTCTGCTCATTTTTCTGGCATGACTGGTTTTCTTATTGCCTGGCTAGCAAATTTCAAGCTCTTGCTTTTTGCTTTTGGTAAAGGACCTTTGTCGTCTGATTCTTCCATGTCTTTCACTCGTTTTGTACTTAATGCTTGTTTCCCCATTAAAGTCCAACAAAATCTCCCTCAAATATCTTATCAGAGTTCTCATAAATCGCTTCCAAATTATGCTATAAAAGGCCTGCTTTTAGCTGTTTTGATTCATATGCATGACTATCATGAGTTTCTCCACCCAAAACTTATCATGATCCTTCATTATTTTCACATCTATTTTTTTCTTGAATTGATCTTAGCCATACTATCAGTCATGTCTAAAGCCATTTTACGACTTGAGCTAGAACAACAGTTCAATGAACCATACCTTTCAACTTCACTTCAAGATTTCTGGGCAAGAAGATGGAATATCATGGTGACTAGCATCCTGCGGCCAACCGTATATGATCCTCTCCGCCAAACATGTTCGCCAATTGTTGGTCGCAGGTTGGCTTCATTTCCAGCAATCTTGGGGACCTTCTTGGTGTCGGGTATCATGCATGAACTCGTCTTCTACTACTTGGGGGGCCTAAGACCCACCTGGGAAATCACTTGGTTCTTCGTGTTACATGGAGTTTGCTTGGTAATTGAGGTCGCCATAAAGAAATTGGTAAAAGAAAGATGGAGGTTGCCACGGTTGATTTCAACTCCATTGACTATTGGATTTGTAACGGTCACTGGTTTTTGGCTATTCTTTCCACAGATCCTACGATGTAAAGCTGATGTAAGGGGGTTTGAAGAGTACTCAGCGGTAGGTCAATTTCTGAAAAAGAAGGCTGGTCTTGTTTTTAATATTACATCATCCAATACTTCAATGGGATGGTAGAAACAAGATCTTCTCTTTTGATTACTAATTGCTGATGTTAATTACTAAATAGTTTGGGGATTAGAAGTTCTCTCATATTTATGTATTTCTTAGGCCTATAAGATACATGTTGTACTTGTCGGTTCATATACAATTATTACAAACAAAAAAATCACAATTAAACATAAGAAACGCGTGTGATAATTGAGTGATTATTTTTATAAATAATATACATAATATAGATCCCGCTATTGCCAAGTGCCCTGCGTAAACAATTCTCTTTTTGGTTTCTTATTTATTTGCTTTTGGTTTGACGACACTGAAATATGGCTTGGTGGGCCTCGCTCTTTGTCAAATCTGTTTAACAAAATCTTGTCAGTTGTTAAAATTAAATATTATTGCAGATAATATTCTTTTTATCGAAAACTATTTTAATATAAATTTTTTCGTCAAAAATATTTTATATGAATTCATTCTTAAGTGATTATTTATTGATTAAATATAATTTATTATTATATGATTAAAAATATTTAAAAGCTGATGAAAATCGAAATGAAATTTCTTCTACATGATAACACAAGAAAATCATTTGTGGGAGATATTAAAGGCCAAAAGGGAAACAATCTTTTTGAGGATATTTATGAAGATTTGAAAATTCTTTTTTTGAAGATTTTCTTATTACCATATTATAAAATTTTATTACAAAATTTGAAAAAAATATCTTATTAAGTTCAAAATCAAATATTATTCAAAATTAAAAATATTTTTGTTGAAAGAAAAAATTTATCAAATTTACAGTTTTCAAAATTCAATTTTGATATATAGTAACTATATTTTTTTGAGTATTTATATATGAATATTTTTGAGTTACAGGAAACAATACTGTATAAGTGAACTTAAGCAATAATTAACATATTTAATTTTTACATTCGTGCAACTTCGGATTTCTGTTGATTCGGCTCAGCTTTAGTCCCTGATATCGACTCCGATTATGCACATATTCCTTTGTGTCTTTCTCTATGTATTCTCGTGCACAGAACACATTAGAACTGGTGGCGCCCACCATGACGCCTGGCAGGACCCGTCACTTATTCTGAGTGTTCTGTACATACAGAACACCCTTCACAGTTGCCTACGTAAGGCAAACCACTTGAAATGTAAAATATTACGATTTTGGCCCTGGGCACTATTCACCATGAATAGTGCATAGGTAGGGCCCACCTAGGGCATCAGTGGGGCCCACTGCCCCTTATTAGCCCATTCTGTGCATTCTGTACTTACAGAATACATTTTACAGTTGCCTTACATAAGGCACAGCGCTTGGCATCGCAAATGCCATCTTCTAGGCCCACTACGCCATGGGGCCCACCTAGGGCATCAGTGGGGCCCACTACCTCTATTAGCCTATTCTGTGTATTCTGTACTTACATAATACATTTCACGTCTGCCTACGCATGGTAAGATACACAGAATGCAAAGTATCGCATTTTTAAACTAGGTCACTATTCACTATAAATAGTATACAAGCAGGGCCCGCTGGCTCTATTAGCCTATTCTGTACTTACAGAATACACTCCGTTGTTGCCTTACGCAAGGCACATCCCGTGGCATCCTGAATGCCACATTTCTCAGCCCACTACGCTGTGGGGCCTGCTAAGCAATAGTAGGGCCCACTTCTTACTATAGTCCACTCTAATGCATTCTGTATGCACAGAATACATCCCACCTACTGCCTTATTCAAGGCAAAGCGCTTAGCATGCTGTTTGCCACATTCTAGGGCCTTTCATACTGTGGGGCCATTAAGGTACTATTCATTATGAATAGTATATAGGTGGGCACACTACCCGACTTATCCCATTTCGAGTGTTCTATGCATACAGAACACATTTCTTTTGGTGCCTACGCAAGGCACGACCTTTTGGCATGCTAAATGCCATCTTGGGCCGAAATAGGATCGCAAACCATAAAATGGGCCTATTAGCCGAAACTCGATGTTCGGGGCCGAATTTGAGAAAGCTTATAACTGTAAAGTTTCTCAGAATGTCGATTGCACTTCAGTTGACATATGGCACACATCTGGTTTTGCCCGTATGAGCCAGCACGCACGGGGTAAAAATGCAATATGCGATACACATCGCCCTATGTGCACTGCACGTTGCATAGTAAAGATGTTTGGTCGGGAGCCTTCTCGGGACCAAATTTGGAAAAGCTTTGTTCTAAAAAGTTGTTCCTCATGTCGAATAACACTTATAGGCTCAGGGTACACGTCCCGAAGCAACCACAGTGGCCCCCACGCGATGGGTCAAAAGGTGATGTGCGCATCACATTGACAATGTGTGGCGCACATCACATGATATGTGGCGCACATTGCCTTTGAATTTTTCAAATCCGAGCGAAAATTACAAAATTGTCACGCCCAAAAATTGCTCTATAAATATAGAGCTTGGGGTCTATAAAATGGACTCCGAATTTGCTCTAGAAGCAAGGCAAAACTCTGCCAAAATACTCTCATAACTAATTAAACACTTAATTAATTAAATCCTTAGGTTTTAGGGACTTAATTGGCTTAGTTAGGCTCCCTAAGCACGGAAGGAAGCAAGATCAAGAAGAAAATTTGACCGGAATAAGGTAAATTTCCCTCTTTTCTTCAATTTTCATGTTTTTGTTACTATTTACCGAGGGGTGTGCTGCGCACATCACCTTATGTGCGCCACACACAGCCTATGTGTGGCATACATGAGGTCATGTACTGCGCACATCGTCCCAAAAATTTCCAGAAAATGCTATTTTTCTCCCATTTTCACTCGGTTTTTCGCCCGATCTGGCAATTTCAGTGATGTTTAGAGCCTTCTCATGCCTTAAATGTCCTGGATCTGCCAAATACTTGCTGGATCTAAGATAATTTTAACTTTAAAATTATTTTTTATTGAGTTGGATGCAAATTCACGAAGCAAAAACTCATTTTCGGGTCCGATCTACCTAGATCGGGGTCGGATCTAGGGTTTCTGTTGAAAAATTTTTGATTTTCCCTCTGTTTTCTCTGCCATGTGTGCCACACATTGGCCTATGTGCAGCGTACATAAGTCTTGGTTTTCATAGAAAAACCCCGTTTTCACCCGAACCGCTTCTGATGTGATTTTTCCGGCAACTCCAGTGGCTTTTCCGTGCAATTGGGGTTCTGGATCTATCAAATATTATCTAGATCTACTTGATTTTGACTCTAAAATCATTTATTTCAATTAATTGCTTAATTAATTGTTTGGTTTGCTAAACCGAAGGTCGATTCGTGCTCAAAATGAGGTACTGTCTTCATTAAAGTTGCGTATTTTTGTCTATAAATCATTTCTGTACTAACAGATTTAATTTTCTTACAGATTGGCCTCTTATGTGTGCCACACATAGTCTATGTGTGGCACACATCGCTTGATGCATGGCGTACATCCCTCGCATTTTTCCAGAAAAATTGTATTTTGGATCGTATTTCGCTATATTTTTGACATATCCAGTGGTATTTGATGCTTTATAATGGCTCGAATATTCTGTAAAAGTCATAAAATAATTACATTTAATTAATTTTGGCCTCAAATTAATTTTTACGATAAAAATGCAATTTTTACTCGTATAAATGTGATTTTTGAAAGGATTAGGTTTTATTTGGTCGAGTGGCTTTTTCCAATAAATTTGATGTGATATGAGCTCTCCCATTTCATTTTCCATGATGAAACAAAAATAATTTTACTTAAAATTATTTTTATTAAAATGAATTTTCATGATCCGGCTCGTGTTTATTATTTCAATTATTGCCTAATAATTATTAGATTTTGACTCTTGGTTCGTACTTCTAAATGGTATTGGACTAATCAATTAAATCCAAAATTCATTTGCTACTAATGAATTTTATTTGTTTATTTTACATATTAATCCATCGTGCATTTTGGATCATGCAACTCGAAGGGAAAGAGGGGTATTACTTAATACCCAGAAAATTATATATGCGAGGAATTTTTGTAATAGGATAGGATTTATTATTCAGTCTGTAATAATCCCCTTATCTCGTATGTACCCCCTAATTTCCTCGATCCCTTTCACCGGCCTTTATTTTTATTCGTATATTTGCTTAAATATACTATGTCATCATGTCACATGCCATGTCACATGACACATGCACACACTACTATGCATGCCATACATATACCGTATGCCATAACATACTATATTTTGTATGCATATATGTATAAATATGCCAAATACGCCAATACGCCATCCAATACTCTCAATCAATCAATATGCCTTATCATGCATACGTATATGTCATGCCATGTCATATACAATGCCACGACGTATGCCATAACACATGTCATACAGTATGCCATACATATACTATGTTGAATACACATTCACATACGCACCACTATGCCATATCATACATATGCCATGCCATTCATCATCCCACATGCCATACATATGGTATGCTATACATTATGCCATGCCATGCATATGCCATGTCATACGTCATTTTCACATGCTATGCATATGGTATGCCATGCATTATACCATGCTATGCATATGATACATCATTTCACATGTCATGCCACATGACACAAGCGCATTCTACTATACATGCCATGCATAAGCCATGTCACGTATCATCTCACATGCCACGTATTTGGTATGTCATACATATAATATGTCATGCATGTGCCATGAATTATATCATCACACATATCACGCATATGATATGTCATACATCATTCACATACCATGCATGTTGTATGCCATTTATTATGCCATGTCATGCATAGGCCATGTCATCATTTCACATATCATGCATATGATATGTCATTCATCTCACATGTCATGCATATGCCATGTCACACACTTCATACATTGCACATATGTTATACATACGCTATACGCCCAATGCTAAAATAAATCAAAAACGTTAACGCATAACGTTATTGTCATGTCTTTTGGCTGCGTAACATGCTCCCGAAGAATGATTATAAAATTTTCTAAATTAAAAATTTATAACCATCCTTCAAAGGATGCCTTTTTTTTTATTATTTAACTTGTTTAATACAGTCCTTCATAAAGGTAAACAGTTATTATAAATTACATGCCTTTTTTTAAAAAAACCATAATTTAACACACATTAATACAAATTTATAATTTAACAACTTTAGGTGTACTGCCAAAGTACTTCTATAGAACTTGCACGGTTAACTTATAAGAAGTCTGTAATAGTTTTATTACCACTCTGAAGTTGTTGGTCCTGCTGCTGCTATTAATGTTTCTCTTCCGAAGCCTTGCTTGTTCCTACATTTATCAATTGACAAACGCTGAGTATAAATCTCAGTGGTGCTATAAAACTCATGCAATTTATATCATAATAAAATTTATAACATTAAATTTTATGGCATTTATAAATCATGTAATATTGATAATATACTTTCCATGTCAATTATGAATAATGATGAATTTTCTATGCATAATAATTACTACGATAAATATCATGCATAATAGCATCTTTTTTAATACCAATCTTTATGAAGAATGCTTATTGATGAGAATGCATTCATGTAGTGCA